>CAUYRH010096698.1:0-10362 GCA_963574655.1 Perodicticus potto
GTCACAAATAGTCTTCCCCCCACTTGTTTGCGTTTCTGTCAGCTATCACAACACCACAACCCACCCCTTTGAATCTTCCTAACCAGCTAAAAAAAAAAAAAAAAAAAAAAAAAAAAAAAAAAAAAAAAAGAGAGAGAGAGAGAGAAGTATCCTAAATGACTTTCTTTAAATTCTTTTCTTTTTTTTTTTTTTTTTATGTTATCTACCTCTTAAGTGAGTTTTTCATTCATGTCCTGAAATATTTTTTAGGCAGGCTTCTTTGTGTTGATTTTCAACCTTTTCTTTGATCTCACTCATCTTATTTGCCATCCATATTCTGAATTCCACCTTTAACATTTCAACAGTTTCCTTTATGTTGGTGTCCATTGTGGACACATATTATGATTATTTTGTCAGGGGTTAGGGAATGTCAAAACAGCTCATTTTTTCATGTTGCCAGTGTTCTTTTTCTGGTTCCTTCTCATCTGAAATTTCTTTTCTCAGCTCAAGACAAATAAGCTTACAGTGCACCTGTTCTCTTCTGCTTAGTGTAAAGAATGAGATGCCTCTGGCACACTCAAGTCCTACCCTGGAGGACCCATCTGGTATGAGATGGGCCGATGCATAGCAAACGTTTAACACTATTGCTCTCTTGGGCCTCCTGCCTCACTGTTCCCCTGTGGTTGTCACTGCTGGTCTCCGTATTACAGATCAAGTAATTACTCCTCCTCATTCTGTCAGCAGCGGGTGATTGTCAGACCAAGCAGGACTGAGAGCTGCTTCACACAGCTCTGCCAGCAGCAGCGTTTGTTAGTCTGAGCCAGTTTGGGAGCTGCTGCACTCAGATTCGTTGGGTGGCAGCATTTGTTGGCCCATCTGGTTTATCCTGCTCACACCCTCTATTGATGTCAACCAACAGCCTGTGCCAGCCCGAGGGTCTGCCCCACAGGTCTGCATTGGCAGCATTTGTTAGCTGGAGTTGGCTTGCAATTGTGAGCTCATACAGGCTTGAGAACTGCTGAGCTTAGATCCACAAGTGGTAGTAGTTTGTTCAGCTGCGGATTATCTTCCCACTCTAGGTTGAGAAATGCCTTGTTTAGATCCTTGGGTAGTTGCATTTGTCTGTGGAGTGCCAGCTTGAGGGTAATGTGCCCATGGGCAGCAGTGACTGTTAGCCAGTGCTGGCTGAGAGCCTCTCCATTTGGATCCTCTGGTGACAGTGTTTGTTAGCTGGGCACAGACTTGAGTGTAGCCCCACCCATGTCGACAGATGGTCAGTACCCCCAATGCCTATAGCAGTGGGGCAGATGGCTCCTGCCTACAGGACTCATGACAGTTATAGGCCTCCCAAATCCCTGCTCCACCCTCCGGACTGGCAGAGGTGTTAGGGAGGCAGCAGAAATGGGTCTGAGCTCTGGATAGAGGCCATGCTCTGAGTCTAGGATTTTAAAATGTCACCAGCCACAGGGCTCAGGCTTCATGAGCTAGCGGGCCACTACTGTGCCCTTTCTCTGGAGCAATGCTGCTTCTCAGTCTACAGATAGCTCCCACGTCAGTCCTGCATCCTTGTTCAGTGGAGGGTCCCTTGGCAGCTCCGAGAGCAATATTCGTGGGGGAAAGCATGGAGCCCTGGTCCTCTCCCCTCTGCACCTTCCCCACATGTGCACTTGTCTTCCCTGTGTGCCTTCAAACCACAGAGCAGGTCAGCTCTCTTCTTTTTCCTTCAATCTGGGTGTCTCCTGTCACCTGTCTTTTGATTCACAATGTTCTCCCTTAGACCATCTGTGTGAAAGTGGACATGCACTGGCCCCTCGGCCCTCTCTGAGAGAGCAGGTGTGTGCTCCCTTCTACTCCGCCATCTTGGCCCCTCCTCTAGTTGCTACCTCTTATTTCTACTTTCTCATTTTCACTTATCATTGGAGACAGAAAAAGCAATTTCGCTTTGTGTTCGGTCACCGAAAAGATCACAGATTTTGTTTAGTAAGAGCAACAGGAAGCATGAATAGGAAGACCCATCTTTGACAACTAGGAGCCATGTCAGAAACCTGGTCTGGAACAGAAACAAACTCTTTATTCTTTGCCATGAGGAGGTCTTTGTAGGGGCTGCATGAAAGTGGATCGAGTCACTACCAGTCCCTGGCAATTAATCAGTCATTTACACAAAGTGATATGCTTCCTGGAATCAGGCCAAATGCTTACCCCAGGCTCTTGCCAAATAATTCAAAACCATTGTAGTGTTTTTCTGTTTTGTTTCAAACTGCAGCCTACCAGGCAATTTTGCTTTTAAATGTAATAGGCTCCTATTATCTCTAAAATATTTATAGATAAAAATATGAGCAAAAGGGTGACGTGCAGGTGGGTAGAGCAGCAGACATTGCTGGAAAAGCACCTGTTCCCTCACCCCTCCTGTGGTCCCCAGCTCCTCTCTGTTTCTAGTGCCCCATCTGCACCCAGATGCTGTCCTGGCTGAGCACATCTGCTCAGTGCCTTCCTGTGCACAAAGAGTGGGTCCAGAATTTTGTAAAGTCTGATTGAATGTAAAGGATTTCTTTTATGGGAATAAAACAAGTACTGACTTCAGGAAGTACTTTGTGAAACTAAAACATGGAACAAACTCATAATGTAGTTCATTTGTTTGAATTCCCAAAATAGGACTGCAGTATAAGTGCATCACGAATACCTCAAAATATTGTATAAAACAACCCAAGCTTGTAAGCTAAGCAGTTTCTTTGCTATGTTATGGCTTAAAGGCTTAATATAGTCTCATATTTTTATGTTATTATTTTCTTAAAATTTTTCTTACAAATGCAATGAAACACTATGGGATATAGATAGAGTGGTCTGTTGCTATAGTCAACACAGTGATTTTTCAAACTATTTACTCATTTTTATGGCTATAAAGAAGTATATCTACTTTGAGTAGAGAATTTAGTAAACACACAAAAACATACAGAAAATTGTAGAAATTACCACATAATTATTAACCTTTAAATGTCTTTTCTGACAAACATTTTTATATCCATACTGGCCATATAATAAATTAGACTTGTATTATGTTGTGTAACACACACATCTATCCAGGAAAATATATACACATAGGAGCTTAACATTTTAAGTCTTTCTCATACTCTATATTTATCCAATGACATACCTCTATTTATGGATTATCAATAAAAAAGCTGAGCACAAATTTGATTCTTTAACACAGAGATATTATAAAAGACATGGCATTATTTAGAAGTTTCTTTTTCTTCCTTATATCCCCTGTCTTGAGACTAGATGAAGATTCCAAGGTCTAAAGAAGAAAAGGAACATTTAAATTTCAGTCTACCCTGTCTTACTACCTCCGCTTATCCACCAATTAATTGTGGTAGAGGAGGCAGGGCTCAGGGTTGTGTGGTGAGAGTTACTGCTCTAACGTCAGTTTGGACCCCTGAACTGAGTGTCCTGTAGTGCCTTTGGTAGTTAGCAGGCCTGTGACTTTCTTGTGCTGCTGTGGCATGAGAGCCACAGTGTGTTCATGATTGTGATGGCTGTTAGAACAGAGTGATATCCTTTACTGGCCCCACAGCAAAGCAGAAGAGTAGATAGCCTTGCATATGCCTCAAAAATTGGCTTATCTAACCCAGGGAAGAGAAAACTCACTGGCTTAAGGGTGCTTTGGTACCTGAAGAAGTGACCAAAAAGAGATGGAAAGGTGACCCACTCAGCTGGCCTCCCTGCAGCAAACTGTCAGTTCAGAGGGGACCCAGAGGAGCTGGGCACCTTTGGAGTAGCAGGCCAGTACAAAATGCTGGAAGGGGAAGTTGGGCAGAGCCATGCAATACACCTCCAGAGCCCCAATAGCATCACTGCTGGAGAAGAGTGTGGGGTGGTCTTGAAGGACGGAATTTTAAACTCACATTGCTTGAGAGAACACAGAAACTGACTAGGCTCCCCTAGAAACAGCTACATGACAAATTCTGCATTAGGCAAAGAAAAGTTTGAGCAAAAAATAGAGGCATACGGAAATATTTATAACATGGGTTTGTGGACTGTGTAACTATGAATTTCATGTCCTATATTTCCAAACATAAATACACGTTTTAGGGAAGGAAGAGAATAAAATTCCCCAGAAGCCCTTCCTTAGAGAGACTATAGGCAGAAGAAATTCTATCTCTTGTTTTCCTCTGGAACTGGCTAACAACTTTCTCAAGGCAAAGCTTCTTTGTATTTTTTATGTTGAGTGAGTATGCCTGTTAAAAGCATTCTGGTTCAGAAAAAAACCACATAAGTGACTTTTCTTTATGCAAAGATGGGCTTATCTGGAAAAGAAGCTGAAGAGTTAGATTAGTCTACAAAAAAAAAGTAGTATAAAACTTTAATTTTCTTCTAAAAGGCATCAGAGTTTGGAAATTAGGGCTGTTACACCTAGAAGAGAGTTAGGAGGAGAGGGGATTGGAAGGTGACAATGAGCTCATCCCTCTGTCCCTACCCCTCTACTGTAGCCACAAATGGCAGCAGATAGGAGCAAGGTAGTGAAAAATTATTATGGTAAGGCCAAGGAAATTTATGAATGGTAGTAGTACATGTATTCATTTTACTGTTCATCACCATTTCCTTTCCCATTTCCCCAAGGCCAACCTGAATTCTTGTGGGGAATTAGCTGTTCCTCCATGGTTGCAAAATCTGGGACAGTTAATCAGATATCCTATTGTGACTTAGCCAAGAGGGCAGGCATGGAACCAAGTTAGACCAATTGGACTTGGTTGGAGTCGATTAGTTCTACCACCAGCATCCAATTCAGATGCTCCCTATAGTTTGTTTCTTAACCTTGTAGACCTGCCCATTTCAAAGCCTCCTTAACTGCCTTTCTCATTAATTTGTGAGCTCCTGACACTCTTCCAAAATACTCCACGGAGAACCAGCAGATTCTAGTGATTAAAATTATGAATATTATTTGAGATTAAATCCTGACTCTAAAATGTTTTACTGTGTTTTTATGCCTAGAAAATGAAAATTATAATGATTCTTATGTCATAAGATTGTTTTGAGAATGTAATGGAGGATGATAAATGTAATGGCTTAGGATGGTACCTGCCACACATCAACTTTTCAATACATTTTAGCTAACGATATTAAATTAATTGCAGTTGGTTTCTATGGTTTACAGATCTAATAACTAATCAGTGATACAATGATAATACCTAGTTATTTTCTTTTTTATTAATATGAAATTGTACACATTTATGGACACCAGATGATACACTGACACATACATACAATGTAACTCTGCAGCTAATATATACTTTGAACAGCTAAATATTTCTCAATGCCCAGCATCTCATCCTTCAAAGGGACAGTTTGAGGCATGCTCTCTGTTCTCCCATTTGGGGGCTGTGGCTTTTGTTTCCTTGGCCACTAGATGGCTGCTCCATCTGTACAGGGTGTCCCAAAAGTCACTCATGAAGTAGCCATACACAGGGAAAATGGGAAATTATAGCCAAATGTACCACTATTTATAAAATATTCATCACAGAATTTTATAAAGAGGTTTCCAACATGTAGAGAATATTTTGTAAAATTGTATAATGAATATGTTGTAAATGAAGGTACATTTGGCTACGATTACCCATTTTCCGTATGTATAGCTATTTTATAGGGGACTTTTGGGGCACCTTGCAAACATTGTACCTGCATTTCAGGCAGTAAAAATGTGAAGAAGTGGTGAAGGGCAAAAGAGCATGCCCCCTGGATCTGTCTATTTTTAAAGAGGAAAAAATAATTTTTCTCTTACGCCTACCCAATAGGAATTTGCTTAAATCTCACTGACCAGAACACAGGACCTTAGGAAAGGCTTGCCTGCAAGTTCTAATTAAACTGAAATTAAATTCACTATTACTTTTGTTTTAATCTGAAAGAGGGTGTGAGGAAGGGACTATTTTTAACTGCATTCATTGCCCTACACTAAATCAGAGTTTTGATAATATCGAAAAGGCAGAGAGTGCTTACTGGGTAAACAATTCATCTTAAGTTCCGCAATGAGAAACCAGTAAGAGAACTGAGAAATTCAACTTAAAAAGCACAAAAGAATGTGATATATGCAGGTATTATAAGAAATCCAGACTTAGGTGAACAGCCTTCTTCTGTCAGCTCCATCTTATCTGTCTGCTGCTTCTGTTTTTCACTATATGCCCAACTTCTACTCCCAGCTCTTTAAAGGAAAGGCAGAATAAAATGAACAAGAAAGAAGTCATATGAAAACAGTTTTCTAAAAGGTGCTTGCCCAGCCCCACTGAGAAAGGTCTGGTTTAGGAATTCATTTGCTGTTGTCTTGATTATCCAATGATAGTCATGGCTATCATTTCTTGTGCCCACATTAGGGCATAGATATCACTGTTCTTTATTTGCCAATTAAGGAATTAAAGTTTATAAAGAATAAATCTCTTGATGACACAAGAATTGAGTCTGGGATTTGAACTAACACCTGAACATTAAGATCTCATACTCTTCAGAAGTGTTCATATTAAACACCCCATACCTTAAATTCAGAGCTGGGTACTTTAGACTACTTGAAAGTAGTGACTTCATTATTGTGAGTAAGAATCCTGTGCTTTTAAACCTATAGGCCTCACATTCCAGGTAAGTTCATTCATTTAAAAAAAAATCCATGGGAATTTAATATTTACCTGTGATAACATCACAGAGGTGAATACAGTAATATGCTTTCTTTTGATGTGAATTTTATCAGCTTTATCTGTTAACATAGATGCTGACCAGAAAATAATAATACATTTTTGTCTAATTCAAAGTGGAGAATCAGGGTATTAATACTTAATCAATATGATTTATCCAGTTGAAAAAATAATTTTATAAAACTTGAGACTCCTGAGGAAAATAACAAAGACAGTTTAGACAGTGAAATTTTTGAGGGCATAATGGCAATAAAATGTGAAGCCATGCTGGTGTCTGAGTAGGTTTCTCTCCAGTATTTCATTCAGCATTCAGGGGCTGAAGTTTATCTGTCTCTTCTTTCTTCCTTTTCTCTCCCTGTTCTTAGTACCAAGTTTTCTGCCACCCAAGAGCATCCCTCACTGGCTGTCTGAAGCCATCCCCAGTCTATCTACTTCGTAGCAGGGATTTGATGAGCAGCAGCAATGGAATCCAGCTAGTGGCCAGCTTGCTCTCAGACATTCTCTGCAGATAGGGAGCATCTGTTGATGATCTTCAGAAATAATTTGCCATATTTTACAAAGAGGTCAATAATGCAGGATCTCATCATGCTGATCATGGGAGCAGATGCGCAACAGATAGAGATAGGCAATCTTTTTCTTTCATCCAATTTACAAAGGTGGTTGTCATCCAACTTTGATCTGAACTGAGATTGTTTTTTTTGCACCACAATAAAAGATTGAGTAGGGAGTGATTCCTAAATATATTCTAAGTAGGGACATGTGTCTCCTAGGGTAGCTTACTGTTCTATAAAGACCATAGTTTAATTTTGTCTTCCTTTTCAGGACTCATCTTTCTGTTTTCAATACCCATAACTATGCTATCACCCATTAGGCAGACCTGGTAGCTGAGGGTATAAGAGCAAATTGGGAAGGAACCCCACACAAATTAGTGGAGATGAAGCTGATGCGGGAAGGGTGTTAAAGCTGGAAGAATTTTGCTTCTGTTGAACCTAAATAGACACACACACAAAATTGGAAGTCTAGAACTTTGAAGTTGGAAACATCTTTAGAGATCTGTTAACCCTCCTATATTAAAGCTATAGCAAAGAGAGAAAATGTTAGAGGCTCAAGACCACAGGAATGACAAACCAGTCCATGGAAAGTATATAAGGTGACCACTTCAGGCATCACCAAATGTGGGGAAAATGATTGTGAAAATTTGGAAAGTCGCTAAGATGACATTTTGTTCAGTGCCTGCCTTACCATTCCCCAAAAGTTTAATGTGTTTTATAACTGTTTGATTAATTTTTTGAGATAATAGTCAATTCATATGCAATTGTAAAAGGTAATACAAAGAGGTCCTGGGTATATTTGACCTAAGGTCTTCCAACTGTAACATCTTGAAAAACTGTAGTAAAATATTACATCCAGTTATTGACATTGGACACAGTGATGAAGAAGTTGTCTCATCACCACAAGGAGCCCTCTGGTCTTCCTTTTATAGTCCACACCTTCTTCCTGTCTCCCCCACCTCCTACTCTGCCATCAACCCTTAGGATCTGTTGAACTGTTTTCCATCTCTACATCTTTCCCATTTCAAAAATATTATATAGAGTTATAAAATATATAAACAGAATAATCTCAATCTTTTTATCTTTTTTACTCAACAAAATCCCATTGAGATTTACCCATGTTGTTTTATGTATCAACAGTTTGTTGATTTTTATTGCTGGATAGTATTCCATGGTAGGAATGTACCAAAGATTAACTTTTCACCCATCAAGGGACATCTGGGTTGCTTCCAGTTTCTGGTTATGAGTAAAGCTTCTATGAATGTTCATGTACAGGTATTTGTGTGAACATGCCTTTATTTCTTTGTAATAAATGTTCAGGACAGCAGTCTCTGGGGAGTATGGTAGTTACATGTTTAGTTTTATAAGAATCTGCCATACTTCTTTCTATTTTTCATTCCCACCAGCAATGTCTGAGCAATCCACTTTCTCTGCATCTTCACTAGCATTTGATATAGTCACTAATTTTTATTTTAGCCACTCCAATAGGTGTGTAGTGATAACACATTGTGGTTTTAATTTGCATCTCCCTAAGGCTAATGATGTTGAACATCTTTTCATGTGCTTTGCTTTCTATCTATGTATTCTTTTGGGAGAAATGTCTATTACACATGTTTTGCCTATTTTTATGACTAGAGTTTTTTTTTAACTGTTGAGTTTAAAATTTCTTTATATATTCTGAATATTACTCCTTTGGTGAATATATGGCTTACAAATATTTTCTTCCTATAATTATAATTTGGCTTTATATCCTTATCAGAGTCTTTGCAGAGCAAAGTTTTTAATTTTGATGAGGTGAATTTATCAGTTTTTCCTTTAACTACATCATGCTTTAAAGTCAAGCTAAAGAACTCTTTCTTAGTCTAATCCTTTATGTCCTATGTCCCAGAGATCGTCTCCCATTATTTTTCTAAAGTTCTATGCTTTCACATTTCCATTTAAGATCATGGATGCATTTTGAGTCAACTTTTGTAAAGAAAATCATATTACTATCTATAAAATAGATAGTTTTATTTCTTCCTTTACAATCTACATGTCTTATTTTCTTGTCTTATTTCAATTTCCCAGGATATCCTTCCCTTTATCCTAATTTAAAGAAATATTTAACTGATGTGCCAAGTTTTCTTCTTTTATCATATCCTGTCTGTTTGAGAAGCTTCAAACAGGGTGGTTCTCTTAATAAAAAGTGTGTGGGGGGTGGTTATAAATTTTAATTTTTTTTCACGTCAGAATGTCTTTATTTCCCTTTCATTGACTTAAATGCTAATTTTAATGGGTATAGAGTTCATGGTTGACAGTTATTATAACACTTGAAGAATATTATATCACTTCCAACTGGACTCTGTTTTTAAATAAGAAATCAAATCTGCTGTCATTTGATTTTATGTTCCTCTTTGGGTAATATTCCATTTCTCTCTGGCTATTCTCATGTCTTTTTCTTTACCTTTAGGTTTCAAAAGTTTAATTTTGATGTGTCTTGGTATATGTTTCTTTGGATTTATCTTATTTGGAGTTTATTCATCTTGAATCTGCAATTTTTATCTTTCACCAATTTTGAAAGGCTTCAGGCATTATTTGAACATTCTTTCAGTGCCATCTTTTTCCTGTTTTCCTTCAAAGATACCAATGACAAATATTGGATTTTTATTATTATTTTTTATTAAATCATAACTTTGTACATTGATGCATTTATGGGGCTCAGGGTACTGCTTCGATATACAATGTGAAATGTTTACATTGAACTAAGTAATACATCCATCACAATTATACTCATTTCTTAATAGTTTTGAAATGTATCATTGCATCATGCACATTAGGTGAGCTCCCCTCAAATACCTTCCCTCCTCCCATATCCCCCCTTCTCTCCCCTCTCTCTCCTCTTCCCTTCTACTTTCTGGACTATAGTTATGTTTTGCCATTCATATGAGTATGTAGGTGATTATATATATTGATTTCATAGGAGTATTGAGTACATCGGATACTTTTTCCCCCCATCCTTGAGATACTTTACTAAGAAGAATATGTTCCAGCTCCATCCATGTAAACATAAAAGATGTGAAGTCTCCATCTTTTTTTTATGGCTGCACAATATTCCATGGTGTACATATACCACAATTTGTTAATCCATTCATGGGTAGATGGAAACTTGGGCTGTTTCC
>CAUYRH010096699.1:0-10189 GCA_963574655.1 Perodicticus potto
GCCTGGCCATTTTTTGGTTGCAGCCGTCATTGTTGTTTGGCGGGCCCGGGCTGGATTCGAACCCACCAGCTCAGGTGTACATGGCTGGTGCCTTAGCCTGTTGAGCCACAGGCGCCGAGCCACTTGGGACTTTCTTATATGAATTTAACTTGCTTTATACAAGGACACATTTCTGAAAATGTGCACGCCACATGTTTGTATATGGCATATCACACTTAAACCTAGTTTTAGGAAGTTTGAACCTAGTTTTCGGAGGGTGTGCTTAGGGGCGCCTGTAGGTCAGTGGTTAGGGCGCCAGCCACATGCTAGGGGCTGGTGGGTTCAAACCTGCCCAGGGCCTGCTAAACAAACAACAACAACAAAAAAATAGCACAGGCTCGGCTCCTGTGGCTCAAGCGGCTAAGGCACCAGCCATGTACACCTGAGCTGACGGGTTCGATTCCAGCCTGGGCCCGCCAAACAACAATAATGGCTGCAACAAAAAATAGCTGGGTGTTGTGACAGGCACCTATAGTCCTAGCTACTTGGGAGGCAGAGGCAGGAGAATCTCTGAAGCCCATGAGTTGGAGGTTGCTGTGAGCTGTGATGCCACAGCACTCTACCCAGGACGACAGTTGGAGGCTCTAAAAAAAAAAAAAAAATAGCCCACTGTTGTGGTGGGCACCTGTAGTTCCAGCTACTTGGGAGGCTGAGGCAAGAGAATCGCTTGAGTCCAAGAGTTTGAGGTTGCTGTAAGCTATGACACTGGCCATGGCACTCTACCGAGCGTGACAAAGTGAGATGCTGTCTCAATTAAAAAAAAAAAAAAAGAAAAAAAGGAAGGTGTGCTTAAAGGTGAAAACTTTTATAAAGCAATAAAGTAACCCATGTGTGGAGAGTTACAGTCATAGCTCACAATCTTATCTCAAACTCTCCCCACCCTGCTCCTCCCAGAAATAAATCCCCTGAAGGCCAGGGGTTGGGCTTGACTTCCTGGGCTAGTCCCTCCCATGAGGAGGGGCTGGGGCCTCCTCTCCCATACCTGGTCCTGGCAGTACTCTGGAAGGGCAGGCCACACAGATGCACCTGCCACTGGAGTTCTCACTGGGACGCCTTCTGCAGTATGGGGAAGAAAGAACAAGGTCTGTCCCCCCAGGTCTCAGATACCACAGGGGCCGGGAGAATGAGCACCTCCAGAACAAGCCCGTACAGATGGGAAACCCCAGCCTGACCTGAATTGTCCCCCAAGCAAAATCCCATCCCACCAACCTTCTGGTCTAGAGCAAGTACAAGCTGGATTGGGGGTAGGGGACAGGTTTGAGGGTTGGTTAGTTGTGATTTAAGATGTAGCTCGGGACTCAGAGCCGTAGCTCAGTGGCTAGGGCGCCAGCCACATACACCGGAGCTGGCGAGATCAAATCCAGCCAGGGCCTGCCAAACAACAATGACAATTACCAAAAAAAAAAAAAAGCTGAGCATTGTGCCGGCGCCTGTAATCCCAGCTACTTGGGAGGCTGAGGCCAGAGAATCACTTAAGCCCAAGAGTTTGAGGTTTCTGTGAGCTGTGACGCCACAGCACCCTACCCAGGGTGACATAGTGTGACAGTCTCAAAAAGAAAGATGTAACTTAGAATGAGAGCCAGGGAAAGGGGGGACTTTATGCCTTTTCTCTACCCAGTGCCTTTGCTCTGTGCCTGGCATGTACACACCCAGCCCATGGAGGAAGTAGCTGGCAGGTGGATGAGTGTCTAAGCTACAGGGACACTGAATACACAGCAGGTGTTTCCCACTCTCCAGCGATGCCCATCTGAGAGGGGTGGGGAAATGCAAACACAAACAGGCCACTCTGGGTGGCTGCAAAACAGCATGGACCCAGCTCCAAGAGCAGTCAGGGCTGGGGGCAGGACGCTGTCCTGCGTGGATCGTGGCTGCAGATCTGTGAGGATGATGCCTCGAGTGCACACACTCTACCCCTGCCCCAGCCACGTGTTTATCACCTGCCTTCTTGCCTTTTGCTCTCCTCCTGCCTCCCCAGGGCCCCACCTCTCCCCTTGTCCCTAAGAGCTTGCCATGGTGAGGCCTTTCCAATAGACTGCTGGAAGTGTAGGGGGAGTTGAGCCCAGTGGTACTTTGGGAGTGGGGAGGCTGTCACAGCTCTCTTTCTGAGTCTAATACAAGCACAATCTATGCAGAAAAATCAATGCCCCTCTGCCCACACACATGGAATATACTTTCAAGGGTCCCGAAGCCCACCTGTAAGCCAGGGGTGAGGATGTTTGAGGTTGTAGTAGATCTGGAGACAGTGGTCCAATGAGGGGGTCAGTAACCCCTTTTCCCCCCAGGGAAATCTTGAGGAGGGACCCTTCAGGTCAGGAGGAAACCACAGCCCACCACCCAGCACTCTCTTTGAGGCTTCCGGCAGGGGAGGGACAGCCTGGGAACCGGTCTCCCAACCAGTTTAACCAGGGACTGGTTTCGACTCAGGGAGTTCAAAGAAGCTGGGGTGCTCTCCAGCCCAGACTGCCAATGGGAGCAGTGGCCCTTAACCCCTTCCCGGTTATATCCTGGGCAACATCCAGTTGGTGGTCATGCTATCGAGGAGGTCTGAGCCTCTTTGGAGGATGAAATGGGGTGGGGGATGACCTTAGCTGCAGCCTGAGGAGGGGGTGCAACCAGACACCTGAGAGTGGGGCAACTGAGTAGGGAGGTTGCATGCTCCCTACCCCAGACTTCCCTTGGGATTCCCTCTTCTGGCTCAGCGGTCCCTGGAGGACCCTGGCTTCTGGGTGGATGTAGGGGCTCTGGGATTGGATTTCTGGGTTGATGAATATTCATCAGCCTGAGCCGGCCTCTGCTTCTGTTTACTTAGCCGGGAGGGGCTGGGTTTCAGGTTCACCTTGACTCCAGGAGCAGTAGTGGAACAAGCAGGTACCCGGTCCTGCACCTGTTTCTCTTGCACCTGAGGTACAGCTGCTCCTACCCACCTCTCCTGGCCTGAGCCTTGCCTGCTGTGGCACCCTGGAGGCACCTCCTCTTCCCCAAGTCTCGTCCTCCCAGGCAGCTCCTATACTCAACTCCTTCTCTAGGGAAGGTCTCACCTCCAGCCCGGAGCAATCGGGATTACAGGTACAAGCAGAGGGCAGGTGGGTGGGGAAATCAAGGCACAGTCCCCAGTGTGGGCACCCAGTCCTGCCTGCGTGGTTGATAAGCCCAGGGGGAAGGGGAACCCAAACAAGCTGTTTCCATTCTGGACTCATCCCACTGGCCTCTTGGAGTCAATCCAGGCCTCCAACAGAGATCCTGCGGAGAAAGTTACACTCCAGAGCAGTTGTCTTTTAACTTTTGCTTACCTGGAGCCCAGCCCCTCTGACCTCTCAGTCTGGAGCATGTTTCCAGCTGTCTCATAGGAGCATTTCTCCTTTCCAGTCCAGTGTACCCCTGTCACATTAAGCGTGGACAAGTGGTCCTAGGGGCTCAGTGGAAGGATGGGGGAGGGGATTGCAGGTTTTGTCTTACAACACAGAAGCTGACTCGCATCCCCCATCTGCACCTCCACCCGGCCACCCCCACCCCAGTCAATGGTTAACTTGTCCCAGCTCAGAAGGGCCCCAGCCCAGTCTAGGCAAAGCCCTTCACAGAACCCAGCTGGGGTGGAGGGGCCTGTCCTGGGGCAGCCACTTGCATGACAGAGTGTTGACCGCCAAAGGCAGGGGCTGGCAGGCTGTCCCAGGAGGCCCTTTATGGGCCCCAAAGCTGTGCAAACAGCAAAGGTGGCGCTGGAGTCTTCACAGGCTAATTTCTATCATCCCACGGATTGCAGTGCCCTGGGGATTGCAGTGCCCCAGGGCAAGGGCCAGGAGGCAGCTTGGCCAGCTCAGCGCCTTGCACAAGCGGACTGCAGGGCCCTCCACATGTCACTAAATGCTGGGTCTGTTTGAAATCCCAATCACCCTGACCCAAGTCCCTTCTCTGGTTGGGATGTAGCTGTCGCTGTCTTGCTCTTTGCAACTCTGGGTATCTGGGAAGTTTGGACAACATATCACTTTTTTTGGTTTTGTTTTTAATGTAAATCAGATTTCACACTGTCTTTTATCATCACAATCTAAAGAATCCTATACCTGGGTTATTTTGTAAAACAAAGAATAGTCCACTAATTAATCTGTTTCTTAAATTCAGATTTCCTTGTCAGGCTTGCCCAAAGGGGCAGACACCTGCTTACCGGTGTTCACAAGTCCTCCTGGGCAAAATAGATAGGACAGCCTGCAACGAGCGTCCTAGGGATACCAGGGTACAAGACCAGGACACAAGGGCCCCTGTGCCTTGGTGCTTTGGTGGAGGACCTAGGACAGGGCATCATGGGCTATTCCTATCTCTGTGTTTTCTGACCAGTTCCTCGTGATCTGTGGCTCCCTGTACTCCAATAAGAGTTAAGGCCTGCAGATGCCAACTTGAAATACCTGTTAAAAAGGGCACATTTGTACTGGCAGAGGCAGAAGCTACTTTCTCTCATGGAGCTAGGAAATCTGGTGGTTATAGTCAGCTCAGGAGTGGGATCTTCGGTTCTTCCATCTCCCAAGTTCCTTGGTAGCCCCAGATGGGTGCTGGTGGGGCTATGGACCTTGCCTCAGACAAGGCAGCGACGGGGGTACCCACAGACCAAACAAGCACCCTGTCCATCCTTCCCTGCCCTCTCCTCACCTCCTTTCAGAAACCCATTCTGGAACACCAAGTTCTGTGTGAGGCTGTGTTAAACCCAGGTGCGGCAAGCTGCCAAAGCAAACCTCTCAGGCTGTTCCTTGGTGCACTCACCTCTCCAGGGTGCCCTGAAAGGATTTATCTGGCCACTCTCACCCTCTCCTTCACTTTCTGAGTGGGAGCTACAGGAGACCTCTCCTCAGCTTCTTGACTCCTGCTAAAGGGACAAAGTTGGCAATGTGGGAGCTGCTTCCCAGACAAAAAGGTGGGAAGGAGACTTCTGGGTGTGTGCTCTGAGGAGGGGGTGAGAATATGGAGGGGCAGGAGACAATAGCAGTGACGGCTCCACATAGGCATTCAACTCCTTACAAGCCCAGGCCTGCATCCTGCTTTCATTTTTCCTGAATTTAACATTTTCCCCCATCCAAAAAAATCCATAATCATTATGGAAATTCTGGAAGTCAGAAAATTAGAGGGGAGGCCAGGTGTGGTGGCTCATGCCTGTAATCCCAGCACTTTCAAAGGCCAAGGTGGGAGACTTGAACCCAGAAGTTCCAGACTTGCCTGGCAACATTGCAAGATCCCATCTCTAAAAAGATCTCTGAAAAGGAATTTTTTTTTTTTTTTGAGACAGAGCCTCAAGCTGTCACCCTGGATAGAGTGCCGTAGCATCACAGCTCACAGCAACCTCCAACTCCTGGGCTCAAGCGATTATCCTGCCTCTGCCTCCCAAGTAGCTGGGACTACAGGCACCTGCCACAACGCCCAGCTATTTTTTGGTTGCAGCGTCATTGTTGTTTGGCAGGCCCGGGCTGGATTTGAACCCACCAGCTTAGGTGTACATGGCAGGCGCCTTAGCCACTTGAGCCACAGGTGCCAAGCCAGAATTTTTTTTTTTTTGAGACAGAGTCTCACTTTGTCACCCCTGGTAGAGTGCTGTGGCATTACAGCTCACAACCACCTCAAATTCTTGGACTTAAGCAATTCTCTTGCCTCAGCCTCCCAAGTAGTTGGGACAACAGGCACCCACCACAACATCTGGCTATTTTTAGAAATGGGGGTCTCACTTTTGCACAGGCTGGTCTTGAACTCGTGAAGTCAGGCAATCCACCTGCCTTGGCCTCCCAAGTGCTGGGATTACAGGCGTGAACTACTGCACCTGGCCAATCTCTCTTTTTTTTTTTTGAAACAGGGTCTCGTGCTGTTATCTAGGCTAGAGACCCATGCTATCATCACAGCTCACAGCAACCTCAAACTTCTGGGCTCAAATGATCCTCTTGCCTCAGCCTCCCAAGTAGCTGGGATTACAGGTGCCTGCCACAACACTTGGCTAGTTTTCCTATTTTTATTAGAGATGAGGTCTTGCTCTTGCTCAGGCTGGTCTCAAACTCCTGAGCTCAAGTAATCCACTGGCCTTAGCCTCGCAGAGTGCTAGGAGTACAGGTGTGAGTCACTGTGCCCCACCTAGAGTATTTTTTTCTGATCTTTTTTGAAAACGCAATGAAGGGGCGCCTGTGGCTCAAAGGAGTACAGCGCTAGCCCCATATGCCAGAGGTGGTGGTTTTAAACCTAGCCCCAGCCAAAAAAAAAATTAAAAAAAAAAAAAAGAAAACGCAGTGAAGACCACCCATTTTTCAAAGAAGGAAATACGTTTGTCTGGGCTGTGTTGGCTGAGCTCCCAGCTTTCTGGTGTACACTGGCCAGCTGCTGTACACTCTTCCTTGAGTCCTGGGAACTACAGCACCCACCTCACCTGTAGTCTCTAGGCCTCTGCCTACTGTAGCCGACCATCCCCTGCCCCCACCTTGCCTGCCCCAGCCACTGTCCAGGCAACTTTCACATTCCAAAACTTCCACTACTAGCTCACCAGCACCTTTGTGAAAATTAGCAAAAAGTGGGTAGTGCTTGGGGCTCAGTGAGTAGGGCACTGACCCCATATACCGAGGGTGGTGGGTTCGAACTCTGCCCTGGCCAAACTGCAACAACAACAACAACAACAAAATAGCCAGGTGTTGTGGCGGGCGCCTGTAGTCCCAGGTTCTCGGGAGGCTGAGGCAAGAGAATCACCTAAGCCTAAGAGTTGGAGGTTGCTGTGAGCTGTGATGCCACAGCATTCTATCAAGGGTGATAAAGAGAGACTCTGTCTCTTAAAAAAGAAAAAAGAAAATTAGTAAAAAATGAGGCCCTTGGAGAGGGCAGTTCAATGTCAAGGCACATTGTTTGGCAGTGGAGATGCCTGATTTCACCCCTGCACCCTGTCCCATTCAGTGCCCTTACAGAAGGTACAGCCTGTGTTGACCACATCTCATGAGTACCTCTGGGCTCCACCTAACTGCCCAAGTTCTGTCCTTGTGGAAGCTTGGTGGGGAAGGGAAATGTCCCTTAATAATTAAGCCCACTATCATAAGTTTTATTTGGCAAAGCATGGCTACCCCTGTGGGCAGGGATTACCAGTAGAGCTAAATGCTAGGACTGGACAGGATGGATGAGAAAACTGAGCCTCAGAGAAGAGGTTTGCTGGAGTCACAGCTAGGGCAGTTCCCAGCTGCGTTAGCCCTGCTGGTCACCATAAGGAAGTTCAAATTGCTTGGAATATCTCATATTCTATTCAATTTTGTAATCAATTCCAAGCAAAATGCACAAGGTGATTCTGTCCATTTGCCCACACCTGGCAACAGGAAGAGTTTGGGAACAGTATCAAAGGGCTGGATGCTGTGTGACCTGGGCAACTTATTCCCCTGCCTGTATCCCTGAGAGGCCTGGCAGGAATGTTCTTAAAGCTCTCTACAATCCTGCAAGGGAATAGTGTGTGCATGTCTCATGGCTCCTCTGTCTGGCTTGGGTGGCTTCCTATTGACCTTGAAAACCCCATGATTAGGAGTCTAGGGAGCACTGGTCCAAAAGGGCCCACCCCTCCTCCTACTGACCCCTTTGTCTCCCCACCCTGCTCCAACAGAAAGCTGAGGCTCAGGGAGCACCATGGCTGAAGTTGGTTGGTGGAAGCTGACCTTCCTCCGGAAAAAGAAATCCACTCCCAAGGTGCTGTATGAGATCCCTGACACCTACGCCCAAACGGAGGGAGGTGCAGAGCCCCCGGGGTCTGGCGCTGGGGGCCCCGACTGCAACTTTAACACCCGCCTGGAGAAGATTGTGGACAAGAACACAAAGGGCAAGCACGTGAAAGTCTCCAATTCAGGCCGTTTCAAGGAGAAGAACAAAGTTCGAGCCACACTGGCAGAGAACCCCAGCCTCTTTGATCGTCGGGAGGGCAAAGGACAGTGAGGGGCTGAGGAAGACGCTTGCACC
The DNA here is from genome assembly GCA_963574655.1 of Perodicticus potto. Taxonomy (NCBI): domain Eukaryota; kingdom Metazoa; phylum Chordata; class Mammalia; order Primates; family Lorisidae; genus Perodicticus; species Perodicticus potto. The sequence continues at coordinate 7,981 of CAUYRH010096699.1, forward strand.
TCCTGGCTCCCTGCCGTCAGCTGGATCTGAGACAGGAGCTTGCCACACTGGCCTTTTTGGTCATAGCTGAAGCCATTGTGGGGGCAGTTGACGCCTGCTGGCGGGAAATGTCTGGCTGTTAGGTTTGTATTTACATGCCTCATTTTTGTAAGGCTTGGGAGAGCAAGGATTCTCCCACCCTCCCCTGACCACAGACAAAGGCACTCCAGTTCAGGGGTGAACACTCCCATCCAGGAAGGACAGCTCTCCTTGAAGCAATGACATGGCCAGCAGGGAGGTGGACTTGGCAGGGAATGGAGAAAAGGAGGTGGACAGATTTCACCTCCTCCCTGGGCACAGGGTCAAGGGTGAGTTTGAATTGCCACTCCCTCTATTTTCTCTACCTGTAACCGTCCCCTGGACCAATCCTGAGTAGAGCACATTTTCCAGACACCCCGTGGTGGGGTGTGTGTAGGCTTCTGTGGCACCAGAGACAGAGACATTGAACTTGAGCTCACTTCCTAACACAAGAGGTAAACTTCCTGGAACTTTGTCCCCACGTGTGGAGGGCGCAGAAGACCCTGGCACTCCACGGGGGTGGGGTGGGGGTGGGATTACCATAGAGGGCCAGATTAGTGATCTCATTGGTTACTCTTCTGGCTACCACTTGTGCAGGTGCCATGTCACACACCCTCAAAGCTACAATGGCACAAGGGTTCATACTGGGGGAACAGGTAAGGAAGCTCCATTAGGAGCTAAAAGCAGCCAGTTTCCACCTCTCCCTTCCCCCACTAGTATTTAAAATGGATTAGACCCAGAAAGGAGGCCTGGCACCTCAAATTTTGTCTCAAAGAATAATTATAGGTTTCTCGTAATAAACAATGCTGCAGAAGCAGAGAACCTGCTTATGCTCTTGTCATGCATTTATTGAGATGCCTTTACCACACCTTTCATGTGAGTAAAGGGGGCCTTTGTGTTTAGAATGTTCTTTTCAGGCTTCAGAACTGATCCCCAGGTATGACAATGTAGAAATGGGGTCACTAATTTCACCATCAAGCTATGCTTAATACGGAGGGGGGGGGGAGCAGAAGAAGGAGCTAGTTACACCTCAGTGGTTCGTTCTCTGGCCAACAGAAAGGACTTCAAGTGCTCCAAAGAAAGGGGTAGACATTTAATGACTGACTCCAAAGTCCCAGTGGTTTGGTGTGGGTCAGGATTCACTTTGGCTTCACCCTCTAGCAGCTGGGTGGCTTTAGGAACATTATTTTATTTTATTTATTTATTTATTTTTGTAGAGACAGAGTCTCACTTTATTGCCCTCAGTAGAGTGCCGTGGCATCACACAGCTCACAGCAACCTCCAACTCCTGGACTTAAGCGATTCTTCTGTCTCAGCCTCCCAAGTAGCTGGAACTACAGGGGTCCGCCACAATGCCCAGCTATTTTTTTGTTGCAGTTTGAGGCCAGTGCCCTACCCACTGAACCAAAGGCGCTGCCCCATTATTTTATTTTTAATTTATTTTTTGAGATACAGTTTTACTATGTCAACTTCGGTAGAGTGCCCTCGCGTCACAGCTCACAGCAACCTCAAACTCTTGGGCTTAAGCGATTCTCTTGCCTCAGCCTCTCAAGTAGCTGGGACTACAAGTGCCCGCCATAACGTCTGGCTATTTTTTGTTGTTGTTGTAGTTGTCATTATTGTTTAGATGGCCTGGGCCAGGTTCAAACCTGCCAGCCCTGGTATATGTAGCTGGAGCCCTAACCACTGGGCAACGGGTGCCAAGCCATGGGAACATTATTTTTAAAACTCCTCTGAGCCTCAGTTCATTCTTCTGTAAAAGGGGGCTGTAATAGGCTCTGCACCTATAGGTCAAGCGGCTAAGGTGCCAGCCACATACACCGGAGCTGGCAGGTTCAAATCCAGCCCGGGCCTGCCAAACAACAATGACAACTATAACCAAAAAATAGCTGGGCACTGTGGCAGGTGCCTGTAGTCTCAGCTACTCAGGAGGCTGAGGCATGAGAATCACCTAAGCCCAAGAGCTGGTGGTTGCTGTGAGCTGGGATACCATTGCACTCTACCGAAGGCGACAAAGTGAGACTGTCTCTTAAAAAAAAAAAAAAAAAAAGAAAGGGGGGGTTCTGTAATAATGCCTATTTCATAGGGAGTGGCCAGTATTAAGTGGCCCATAGTAGGTGCTCAGTGAAATTTTAGTTTCCTTTCCCCTTCC
>CAUYRH010096700.1:0-12324 GCA_963574655.1 Perodicticus potto
TGGGGTTGCAGCTCACCTCAGCAGGGTTGATGTGCGTTCTTCAATCTTCTCTCTTGGCTCAGATCCGAACCATCGGCTTTCTTGCTAAACTTCTGTCATTTAACTCTCCTGGACAGGAGCCTCTGTGGAAAGCTGGCTCCAGTCAGCCATCTTGCCTCTGCCCCTCTGTTGTTCATCCCACAGGTTTTGGTAGCGTGTGTCTTCATTGTTGTTATGCTCAAGGAAGTTAATGATTTCCTCTTTTATTTCTTCCTGCACCTCACTGTCATTCAACAGAAGGTTGTTTAATTTCCATGCCTTTGTGTGGGGTTGAACATTTTTGTTGGAGTTGAGTTCCACCTTTAGTGCCTTGTGATCTGAGAAGATACAAGGTAAAATTTCAGTTCTTTTCATTATGTTGAGGTTTTTTTTGTGTCCTAGGATATGATCAATTTTAGAGAATATTCCATGGTGCGATGAGAAGAATGTATATTCTTTATCTTTGTGGTAGAGTGTTCTATTATGCGTCTATCAAGCACAGTTGTTCTAGGGTCTCATCTAAGTCCCTTATATCTTTGTTTAATTTCTGTTTAGAGGATCTGTCCAGTCTTTTAAGAGGAGTGTTAGAATTCCCTGTTATTATGGTGTTATAGGATATCATATTGCTTAGACTGAGTAAGGTCTGTTTTAAGAATCTGCGAGCATTTAAGTTGGGTACATAAATATTTAGAATTGAAATGTCTTCTTGTATTTTTCCCTTGTCCAATATAAAATGATCATCTTTGTCTTTTTTGACTTTAGTTGCTTTAAATCCACATGTATCTGAAAATAAGATTGCAGCCCCTCTTTTCTTCTGAATTCCATTTGCCTGAAAAATTGTCTTCCAATCCTTAACTCAGAGTTTTAATTTGTCTTTTATAGCTAGGTGTATTTCCCACAGACAGCAAATAGATGGCTTGTGTTTTTTAATCTAATCTGCCAATCTGTGCCTCTTCATTGTGGAACTTAAGCCATTAACATTTATTGAGATAGTTAATAAGTATGGTAGCGTTCTATTCATCTTATTTTGTGTGAGTCCATTGCTTAGTTTTATCTTTTGTATCATTGGGGAAGTTAGGTTCTGTTCTTTAATTTCTGAGTTCTTACTTTGCTGTTGATCCATTGTGATGGTCAGTGTGTAGAATAGATTGAAGTATTTCCTGTAGAGCTGGTCTTATTGTGGCAAATTTCCTCAGTGTTTGCGTATCAGTAAATGATTTGATTTCTCTGTCAATTTTAAAGCTTAGCTTAGCAGGATATAGAATTCTGGGCTGGAAATTGTTCTGTTTAAGTAGGTTAAAGGTAGATGACCATTGTCTTCCTGCTTGAAAAGTTTCATTAGAGAAGACTGCAGTCACCCTGATGGATTTGCCCTTGTAGGTCAACTGGCGCTTACTCCTTTTCTTTTGTTTTTACTTTGTGCAGGTTCATCACAGTGTGTCTTGGAGAAACTCTGTTAGAGTTGAGGCGACCTGGGGTCCGATATCTCTCTGAAAGGAGTGTGTCAGAATCTTTGGTGATATTTGGGAAATTTACATTTATAATATTCTCTAGTATGGCTTCCATTCCCCTGGGGTAGTCTTCCGTTCTCCTGGGATACTTATAAGTTATATGTTTGAACGCTTTATAACGTCCCATAATTCTGTCAGTAAAAATTCTGCTTTCTCTCTCTTCTTTTCTGCCTCTTTAATTGTCTGAGTTATCTCAAAAGCTTCATCCTCTACCTCTGAGATTCTTTCTTCTGCATGGTCTAATCTGTTGTTGATACTTTCTATTGCATCTTTAAGTTCCCTAATTGACTGCTTCAATGCCTTCAGCTCTACTCTATCCTTTGTATATTCTTCATCCTTTCTATGTCATTCATCTCTTATTTGATTCTGTTTTTTGATTTCCTTTTGGTTATTTTCCACTTTATCAGCATTTCCTTCATTGTTTTCATTATCTGTATTCTAAATCCCCTTTCTTTCATTTCTAACATTTCTTTATAGGTGGAATCCTCTGCAGTAGCTACCTCATGGTCCCTTTGTGGAGTTGCTCTGGACTGGTTTTTCATATTGCCAGGAGTTTTCTGCTGGTTCTTCCTCATAAGTGATTTCTTTTATCTGTTTCCTTGCCCCAATTTTCCTTTCACTTCCTCTTGATCTTTAAGTTGCCATGCCTCTGGACTATGGTTTTGATGAGTACTTTTGGTACAGGACCAGAAGGATGAGAAGATTCAAGAGTAAGAAGGGAAAAAAGAAAGAAAGAAAAAGGAGAGGGGGTGGATAAAAGGGAATATTGACAAAAAGAAGAGAGGCACAGAAAGAGGGAGACAGGAGCAATATAGGTGTATAGTAGGATACTTTGACCCAACCTTAAAAACCCCCAACCTCTGGGGGTGCCAGGTTGGTTGGTTCCTTTGAGGTCTGCAGCTCTTTGCCAGCCTATTCAGACACAGTACCCCACCTCCACCAAGTAGAGAGGAAAGACAAAAATGCTATAAATCAAACCAAAACAAGGAAACAGAAAACTTTACAGGATAAAATTGGGGGAAAAACCAAATAATAGGGGTAGAAATACTAACAAAAATGAAGTTCTAATTTTTAAAGAAGGCAACTAGAAAAATGAAGAAAGAAAAAAAACTCTAGAGGGATAATGTTGCAATTATAAAAACTAACAAGAAGGAAAAACCAAAACTAAAAACAAAGCAGTATATAGATCTTTTTTTTTTTTTTTTGAGACAGAGCCTCAAGCTGTCACCCTGGATAGAGTGCTGTGGCATTACAGCTCACAGCAACCTCCAATTCCTGGGCTCAAGCAAGTCTCCTGCCTCTGCCTCCCAAGTAGCTGGGACTACAGGCGCCCGCCACAATGCCCGGCCATTTTTTTGGTTGCAGCCGTCATTGTTGTTTGGCGGGCCCGGGCTGGATTCGAACCCGCCAGCTCAAGTGTACGTGGCTGGCGCCTTAGCCTGTTGAGCCACAGGGGCCAAGCCAAGATCTTGCTGAATATTATCTGGTCAACAGGTCATCTGGGGTATGAGATGTTAATAACAGTGCTGGTATAGCTATACGAGATCGAAACTGGAGGCCTCTGCTGATTTCTCAAACCCCGCAGGGTGGAAAGCCTAAAACTCTTCTTAGTCCGCTTAAAAGGCTCTTTAAGCTGTTAACCTTGACTAAGCAAAAGCTTTCCCAGGGAAGCATTTGTCGCTGGGATCACTCCTGAAGTGGCTGCCAGCTTACCCAGTGTGCCAAAACCGGTCTTGCTCTATGCCCCTAAAGGCCAGGGCTGTAAGGCATCTCAGTCCCCGCCTTTAGGCTGCTCAATCACTAGATTACTCACCCAAGGTCTCTTGCCCAGTCCTCACTCTGTGACCCTGAGGGCAGAGCTTACTGGGTCAGTTCTCCCACAGTGACTGTAACCTGGCCCACAGCCAAACCCTATTACATCTGTCTAGGCTCGGTCTGGGGCGCTAGACAATACTAAATCTTCTACACTCTCGCACAAGCTCTCCCAAGGTAGTTCAACTGAGTTCTCAAGTCCAAAAAAACAAAACAGCTCAGGCTCGGCACCTGTGGCTCAGTGGGCTAAGGCACCAGCCACGTACACCTGAGCTGTTGGTTTCGAATCCAGCCCGCCCCGCCAAACAACAATGACGGCTGCAACCAAAAAAAAAAAAAAAAAAATGGCCGGGCGTTGTGGCAGGCGCCTGTAGTCCCTGTTCCTTGAGAGGCAGAGGCAAGAGACTCGCTTGAGTCCTGGGATTGGAGGTTGCTGTGAGCTGTGATGCCACAGCACTCTATCCAGGGTGACAGCTGGGGGCTCTGTCTCAAAAACAAAACAAAACAAAACAAAACAGCTCACACAAGGCCTTTCCAGTTTGCATTCTCACTGCTGCTGTACTTATACCTGCTGGCGGGATTAAACTGAATAAACACACACAACCACTTGCCAGTTCTCCACTGCTTTTGTCCTCCTCATGGGGTCCAGAAGTCTCACGCTGACTCCCTGTGTCCCTAAAGGGATGTTTCTGGGCAGATCCATCAGCCACAGATACCTGAAGTCTTCTCTCCCCAGTCTCACCATGCCCAGTTGCAAGGAAGCTGTTATTCGGCCACCATCTTGCTCCTCATGGCACCTCTGTGATACTTCTTTACAAAGAATTTGTATCAAGCCCAGCTTTTCAACTCCTCTTTATTCCAGGCTGCCTCTGGCACCTGGTGTCTCTAATCCCTGTGCCTTCTCAAGGGTGCGTGCGTGAACTGGCATCCCTTTCACTGCAGAACTTTACTTTCTCAGCTCTGTTAACTTACCTACTTTTTATCTTTCAAAAAGGTTGACATTTTATGTTTGGTTATCTTCTCACCTGTTCCTTTTGCCCTTTTGTTTGTTTTTACATTTTTAATGGAATTCAGGAGGGAGAAGAAACCAAACATGTTTGGATTTTCCCATTTAACTTCTTTGGCACTATGGTGGAGATTTTGTGTCTGATTGTTTCATGTTTGTAAGTTTTGTCTTTTTCCAAAGGTTGCAAACTTTTTTGAGGGTGGGGATGATTTGACAGATTCCTTGCATCGCTCCTTTTACCCTTAACTGTTGAGTATGTAGAAGGCATTTTAGTAAAGATACATCAAATTCTTTTTAGTAAGATGACGTATTTTTTTTAAAAATTAAACTGATCTGGGGCAATGTTTCATTGTGTTGGAAAACTGCCAGCCCTTCCTAAAGTTCAAAGATAAATCTGACTTTGCAAGGATATCCAAAAGAGGAAAACAGTGAAGGCCTTTGGCAGAAAAAGACTGATGAGACACACTTCTATTTAGACCTTATGATTTGATGAAGAATTATTAGAGAGCTGCCCAGGACCTCCCTTTCCCCTCAAGTTTATTTCCATTGCTTCCTTCTTACAGGAGCTGTAATACTGTAAGGAGGCCTTTTCTGACTCAGTGCTCTGAGAGTCTTTGACCTCCTAAAAACTAATGTAGGAAGAGACCCACAGAGCTGCAAGTTGTTTTGTCTCAACATTCAATGTCAAGGGCCTGGAAACTGGAAGGAACATACACTAGAAGTCAAATGTGGCATTTTGTTTTCAGTTCTCATTTAATTAGCTGTCTGATGATCAGGAAATCATTTGAACTTCGTTTTTCTTAGCTGGTAAAATGGAGATAACAGTATCTATTTTCTTACTGTATAATATGGTTTTAAGAGTCAGATATGGATAACATGCATAAACACTTGAACATTGTCATTTTAAACTACAATAGAGCTTTCATAGCTGATCATTTCCTTAAACTAACCATCTCATGTTGACCTAAGTTTCAAAGACCAGGCATGCACCATATGGGCATATCAGTACAGTAGGCCTAGTTCCTTACATTGACCATCTCTGTATGTTAACCAGTTTGTTACAGTCCCTTCGGTGGTCAACTTATAGAGGTTCTATTGTATTTAGTTTATAATGTCCAGACCCTCATATCAATCTACTGACTAGACATGTGCATATGGGAGTCAAAATTTATTTTAGTCTCAACAAATCCAAAAGAAAATTTCCTCTGCCTCTTTTTTCTCTTCTTCCCATCTTATGCTACCAGAATCACAAGACAAAGCAACTTTGGTTTTCTTTCCGAAATTTACTCTCACTCTCCACTGAATTCCTGAGTTCACACACCCCCCCGATGCATCCCTTTCTGTATAAATAAATAAATAGTTGCAACCTTTTTTTACTGAATCTGGTTTTTTTTCCTCCATTCTCATTACCACTGCTGCCATTTAGGTCCTCATTTCACGCCTGAAATACTAATTTCCAGCTGGGCTTCCTGGATCTAGTCACACACTTCTAATCATCTACACAACTGTTCAGCATAATGATTAAAAAAAATTATTTGGCTGGGTGTGGGGGCTCACTTTGGGAGGCCAAGGTATGGAGGATCACCTGAGGCCAGGAGTTTGAGACTAGCATGGGCAACACAGAGAGAGGAGACCTTGTCTCTGCAAAAATTAAAAAAATTAGTTGGGCATAGTGGTACATGCAACTGTAGTCCGAGCTACTCAGGAGGCCTAGGCAGGAGGATTACTTGAGCCCAGGAGTTCAAGGTTGCAGGGAGCTATGATGATGCCACCGCACTCCAGCCTGGGCACCAGAACGAGAGCCTGTCTCAGCAAACAAGCAAAAAATTTCTGAACTATCTCAGCTGTCACAACAGTATGGTGAGTAGCCAACTGACCTTCTGAATGCCCACCTCTTAGCTGTGAACAGCGGGTTTCTTTAAAACATACCTCTCATCATTTCTTGTTTGAAACTTTTCAGTAGCCTGACCCTGCCTGCCTCTTCAACCTTGCATTCACCATTCTTCCACTTGCATGCTCCAGCCACTCACACTTGCTTATAGTTGCCCCACTTTGGTGAGGCTACTTGGGATGTTGAATTGGGGTGCTGCCTCTGTTTCTCCTCCCTGGCTACACTTCCTACACTTAAAGGCTCAGCTCAAACATCTCTTTTGTGATACCTCCCTATTCCCATTTCGCCGTGAGCCACTTTGTGTACTTCCTTCCCAGAATGTCACACATTGTACAGTGTTGTCATTTGTTTACTTGTCTGACTTCCCTACTCAGCTCAAGGGTAGGGACTATCTAGTGCCCTGGCATAAACATTTATTGAATTGATCTGGATTGGATACTCTTCTGGCCCATTGAAATGCCATTATTTTTCTGTGTAATGTAAGCAATAAAGTAGTAGGGCAACCACATGAAGTATGTTTACTATCAGTTAAGAGTCACTTTAGGGTATCATTTGGTCCAGAAATCTGATCCCACAGAGTAGTCACACATGAAAATGGGCTGAACAGGGTACCCACCACATGTAAGTGTATAGCAAGGTTTTTTGTTTGTTTTGTTTCTCTGTTTTTGAGACATGGTCTCACTATGTTACCTAGGTTAGAGTGCGTTGGCATCATCATGAGCTCACAGCAACCTCAAACTCCTGAGCTCAAGTGATCCTCTTGCCTCAGCTTCCTGAGCAGCTGGAGCTGCTGGCTTGTGCCACCACACCTGGCCAGTTTTTCTATTTTTTGTAGAGATGGAATCTTGCTTTTCCTTGAGCTGGTCTCAAACTCCTGACTCCAAGTAATCCTCCCACCTCAGCCTCCCAAAGTGCTAAGATTACGGATAGGATTCAAAAGCCAAAGGTTGGCCAAACATGGTGGCTCACATCTGTAATCCCAGTGATTTGGGAGGCAGAGGCGGGAGGATCACTTGAGGCCAGGAGTTTGAGACCAGCCCAGGCAAAAGAGCCGGACCCTGTCTCCAAAAAAAAAAAGAGCTGCGCCTGTGGCTCAACGAGTAGGGCGCCGACCCCATATACTGAAGGTGGGGATTCAAACCCGTCCTCGGCGGAACTGCAAAACAGAAAAACAGCCAGGTGTTGTGGCGGGCTTCTGTAATCCCAGCTACTCGGGAGGCTGAGGCAAGAAAATCTCCTAAGCCCAGGACATGGAGGTTGTTGTGAGCTGTGTAAAGCTACAGCACTCTACCAAGGACAATAAAGTGAGACTATGTCTCTAAAAAAAAAAAAATAGCCAGGTCTGGTGGCACCAATAGCTGTAGTCCCACCTACTGTGAAGGCTGAGGCAAGAGAATTACTTGAGCCTGTGAGTTCCAGGTTACAGTGAGCTATGATAATGCCATTACACTCCAGCTTAGGCTATAGAGAAAGACTTTGTTCCTAAAACAAAAACAGAAGATACAGGTCCTCATAAGTCATACTTCATATTCTTCCTTGTCCTCTATAGTATCTTTAGATGCCATCTTAAAACAGATACCTCTGAGGCACAGGGGGCATGGCTTGCTGTTCTTCAACACACACTAGGTTGAAGCATTTGAGCTGTTTTTGACATACTATAGACCTCTCAACTCTAATGGTAGAGTTGGCTCAAGATTCTAGAGTTTTCCATGAATGATTTAAGTCCTTGGAAGCCCATCAAGTAGAATGCACAAATGCAGGCATAGTGTTTTAGAGAATTAAATGAATTGTCTAAGGTCAAAAAAAATGACTAAGTGGCAGAGGCAAGTCTTGAAGTTAGCCGGCTAACTGCAGAGCTCAGGTTTGTAACCTAGGTTTAATAGTTTCACGACCCAATCTTGCTGTGGGTGCTCTAATAGTCATTAAGATTAGTCTGAGGGTTTGTTCCGCAAGTCACAGGTGGCTATTGCATTTCTGCACAATCTATACAAGTTATACTTTGTTTAGGAATCTCTGGATTGTGTTTTTATTTTTTTTTCCTGGTTTTCTTGTACATTATATCCAACTTTTATTTGTTAGTGAGCAGCCTTTTGGTACTTACTGTTTTAGAAAAATCTAACAGGACAGCTGTGATGGGGGGGAGAATCTAGATTGTAAATAGCTCTTTTCTTGGACTGCCAAAAAGGAAGAAACTTGGGTGGAGAGGGATGTTGCCACCATCCTGTCTGAAACTAAAATTCCAGACAAGGAGAGAAGTTCTCCATTTTCATTCAGGTTTTTTTTTTTTTTTTTTTGAGAGCCTCAAGCTGTCACCCTGGATAGAGTGCCGTGGCATCACAGTTCACAGCAACCTCCAATTCCTGGGCTCAAGCGAGTCTCCTGCCTCGGCCTCCCAAGTAGCTGGGACTACAGGCGCCCGCCACAATGCCTGGCCAATTTTTGTTTGCAGCCGTCATTGTTGTTTGGCGGGCCCAGGCTGGATTCGAACCCGCCAGCTCAGGTGTACGTGGCTGGTGCCTTAGCCCGTTGAGCCACAGGCACCCAGCCAGGTTTTGTTTTAACATATTCCCCAGGCCCCAGAATTTCTAGATGAAGGTTGGGTGCGGTGGCTCATGCATATAATCTTCATACTCTGGGAGGCCGAGACAGGTGGATTGCTTGAGCTCAGGAGTTGGAGACCAGCCTGAGCAAGAATGAGACCCCGTCTCTACTATAAATAGAAAAACTAGCCAGGCATTGTGGAGGACACCAGTAGTCCCAGCAACTCTGGAGCCTGAGACCTGAAGATTGCTTGAGTCCAAGAGTTTGAGGTTACTGTAAGCTATGATGATGCCATGGCACTCTACACCTAGGGTGGCAGAGTGAGACTATGTCTCTTAAAAAAAAAAAAATTCTACACGTGCCTTTAGAATAGATGGCAAGTAAGAGGAAAAGCATGGGGGAGAGGCCTTACTGGTTGGAAATGTTGCATCTTTCTGCAGGAAAATCCTATCTTTTTTCCTTATCCTTTAAAATTGTTTTGAGGGAGTTTTACTTCTGGGCACAGGATGTCCAGACTTCATCTCCTCTAAATTAGAGTCATGGTGGTAAAAGAAAATGATGAAGGGCTTGCTTAATCCTGCTTGTTAAAATCAAGGGCAGTTTAAATCTTAGTTTCAGGATTACTTTAGAACCTGGACTGAGATGGCTGAGAGATAGAGAGTCTAGTGGAGCAATAAATTAGTTGCTAATAGTTGCCTGTACTCTCACCAGTTGGTATTTCCTCTTTTCTCAGCTCCTTTTGGTTTATTCCTGTCATCTACTGAATTGTACACAGCTTTGTATTCCTGTAGATTTACTTCATGTTATCATTCCACTTATAAAGTCTTTGGCCAAATGCCGAGAGCTCTCTATAAAGGAGAGTTTTGGGCCTGCCATTGATTTGGTGTGTTATTTGAGGCAAATTTGTTTTTAGATTCTTAGTGTCACCTATTTTATGATAGAGTGATGATGTGTTGTATTAAGTGACCATTTGAAATAAGTATGAAAACTGTACCTCCTAGATTTTCCAGACACGTTCCACTTTCCATAATTCCGATCCATTGTCAGGCACAGATAAATTTTGGTTTCGAAAACGAGGTCAGGGTATGGTGGCTCACGGTTATAATCCCAGCACTTTGGAAGGCTGAGGCAGGAAGATCAGTTGAGCCCAGGAATTCATAACAAGCCTAAGTAATATAGCAAGACTCCATCTGTACACAAAATTTAAAAAATTAGCTTGGCATGGTGGTACATGTTGTATATGATCGCCCAAGTACAACTGTTTATTGTTAATATTTTTATATATTTTTTGGTTTTTTTTTACCTATACATGGATAATTCTCCCTTTTCTTTTAAAAAATTATTAGTACAAAAGCGCTACATGAATAGACTCTCATTGTGTTTTAAACAGGGTGATAGAACACAGAGCACTACGGAAAATTTTCTCCTCACCATTCTGCAGTGCCACCTAACACACAGATTTCCTGCTCTGTAGGTTATTGTTAGCATAGCACTTGGCAAGTGGTCTTCTAGTCACCATCCATTTACAGGGGTGTGTATATCTATGTATGTTTATAAAAAGGGGGCTCTTATTCTGTGTTTTATGCAATGACTTCTTTTTTCACTTTGCTGTGACACTATAGGTCTTGGAAAAATCTTTCTATGTCCAGACACACAGGCCTGACTTTTTCTTTCCTTTGTTGTTGTTTTTGTTAATAGTTATGGAATATTTCCTTTTATGGGTAAACCTAGTATTTTACTGCTTGCCTATTGAAAGACATTAGGTTTTTAGTTTTTTACTCGTATAGTGAAGCATCCCTGTGCAAACATATGTCTTTGTGTACATGTATGAGTATTTCTGTTGGATAGTTGCCTGGAAGTAGAATTGCTGGCTCAAAGTGAGTGTTATTTTGGTTTTGCTAGACGGTGCCAAACTGTCTCCCCAAGGGAATTCACTAATTTAAACTCTTACCAGTGATGTTTAAAAGTGCTTGTTTTATGGATCTTTACAACGGTTGATAATATCATTATTTTCATTTTTGTCAGTCTGATGGGTGAAAAGTGGTATGTGTTTTAATTTGCATTCTTCTAGATTATAGATCATTCCTTGTCTACTTTCTGCCTTTTAGGAAGTCTTCAACATTACCAATTACTTAATGACATCTTGTTTTATTTTCTTGGGGTGAATCTAAGTGTCTCCCTATCTAGTGGGAATCTAAGTGTCTACACCTATCTAGTGGTGTAGAGTGGGATATTTTTTCTCTCATTTCATAGAACTTTAGGCAGGAGGTAGAGTAAACTTGTAGACTCAATCTACTATCTGTTAAGTTTCTCTTATAGATCCCCTCTGAGGTATAACCATACAGTATTTATAATTTCGTTTCATTTTCTGCCATAACATATTATAATGTGTTTTCTGTCTTATTACATAGCAGTATAACTGGCATGTGATAGTTCACTTTGTGTATAGATTACAGTTGCCTTAGTAATTTTTGTACTGATGGCTATTGCCAAAATTTTATTGTTATAAACAATGCTGCTTTCATTATCTGAGCATAAAGGTTCGCATCCAGGTGGTTTCATGACTTTAGCACTCTATGTCAATGCTTTCTGAATATAGAAATCAGTAAACAATTGCCCAGCTGACCTGTGACCCAAACCTAACACTGATACTACCCAGTAACAATAGCATAAAAAGCAAAACCTTTAGACCAGCCTCAATTACGTGTATAGATGTGAAAATACTGAGTAATAAGCTCTCAAATAGATATTCTCAAGGATAATTTACCGAAGTTTACTCCCAGAATGAAAGAACGGCTTAATGTTAAGAAACCTATTGATAACAACATATTAGGTCATTAAATGTGAAAAACTGTGATTCTCTTCATAGTTGCCGAAAATGCATGTAAATCAAGCAACTATCTATAATAACAATTCTTAGGAAACAAATAGGATACTTTCTTTACACGTTACAGAGTATATCTAATCTCAAACCATTAGAAATATTCTCATTAGAATCAGGCACAAACAAGATTGCCCTCTGTTACTTAATATAATTTTAGAAGCTCTGGCAGTAAGGTGTGAAATAGAAATAAGAATTAAAGCTTTGAGGATGAAATAAGGCAACATTTACAAAAGTAATAATAAATAAGGCAACATTTTGATTTCTCTGGTATAGTATTTCTGAATCAAAGGAGATACTCTGGCTTTTTAAAAAACTTATTACAAAGACCTATTTATAAAGAAAAACCAAAATTGTTTCTTGCATCTTAAAACATATATTCCGGTGCTTTTAAAATCCTGATCCTTGCTGAGTGAATCATCTTGATTATCTGTTCTGAGCCAAGGTCTCTCTTCAAGCCTTCAGTCACCAACATAGAGGTAGGTGCTCAATACTTGTGATTGGCTGAGTGATTGGTTCCATGATATTTTCTTTTTTTTTTTTTTTTTTTGAGACAGAGCCTCAAGCTGTCACCCTGGATAGAGTGCTGTGGCATCACAGCTCACAGCAACCTCCAATTCCTGGGCTCAAGCGAGTCTCCTGCCTCTGCCTCCCAAGTAGCTGG
>CAUYRH010096701.1:0-15639 GCA_963574655.1 Perodicticus potto
CTGCAGGCACCCGCCACAACACCGGGCCATTTTTTGGTTGCAGCCGTCATTGTTGTTTGGCGGGCCCAGGCTGGATTCGAACCCGCCAGCTCAGGTGTACGTGGCTGGCGCCTTAGCCCGTTGAGCCACAGGCGCCGAGCCAGCACAGTGGTTTTAAGATTGTGTTTAGAGCAGTTCTTGGGCAGGTAAAGCAATGGGACTGGCATAAGATACTAGGCTTAGCAGCGATGTGCTTTGGGTTGCCCTTCTCTCTGGCTCACTGCTGCCTGAAACTCTTACACCATCGTCCCCAGCAGTCTTTATTATACTTTCTTCATTGTCAGCAGTGTGCTGTTAGCCATTTCATACTGATCTCCAGCCTAGGCAAATGGACTCAGTCAACAATCTCTGTAGAAGCCTGGAAGTGCCTACAGCTCCCGTAATTGACTAAGGAAGGGAGAGCAAGGTCTGTGCGCTCTGGTGTACACGTGTCCAACACAATTGGAAAGAAACTGGGCCAGGGCAAGTAAAAGGGGGTTACACTGACCTTTGGTCACGGGAGGTGTCCAACAAGGTTGAATGAGTGAAAATGTGTCTGCTGGTCCTGTCAAACAGGGTTGAGTCAGATGTAAACACCATGAATACAGAAACCAAGGCACAATCATGTCATGGTAGCACCAACACCCTGCAGGGTGTCTGATATATACACAGTGTTCAATAAATGGCTTATAAGTGACTGACTCAATGAATAAGTAAATAGTAGTGGACATTTCCTAACAGGTAGTACTCATTTGAGGAACATATTGAGGGGCATGGCCTGTAATACTGTGTTGTGGCTCCAATCACTCTACGCAAAATAGGAGGAGAATGAACACTGAATCTCTGCCTTTGAGAAGTTTGGAATCTATTTAGAAAGTTAGTATAGATACACTGGGGCACTTGGACAATAAGATGTAAAAGGTTTGGGACAGTTTGAGGACAGTTAATATGCATGCTTATAATACATTAAGAAAACAGTTCTTTAAAAGATGAACTATATTGTATGCATGCTGAAGAAGATTGAAATCATTTGCTAACACCTATAAGTGCATGGAGTTGGAATTCAATTCAATAAGCTTAACAAAGAGGGTGGAGAAAGTTTTCATTTTTTAATCTTTCATTATGTATATTTCTGAAAATAAGTAGGAAGCTGGTCCTGGGTTACCTCTGCTCTTCACAAATGCAACAAGCTCTTGGTTAGTGGGAGAGTTGGTCAGATCCTGCCACTGTTGGTGGCATCTGTGATGGTGCTGGCCTCACGGTCCTTCTGACAACACTGGGGACACTTGTACTATCTGTGTGGTATCAACCATTAGGTGAGACATTCTGTTGGAGAACCCCCTAATGCACGTTTGAAAATCTAGTTAAGCTATTATCCCTGGCTGATTCTTAGAGGTTAAGTTTTGTGACAGTGTAGTGAAAGGTGTGTGTAGTGGTGGAGGTTTCTGGACATTTGGGGAAAGAAATGCTTTTTTCAGGTTCACATCAGATATGAACTGTGAGGCAAAGGAAGCCAAAAAAGTTACTCTCAAGGCACAATTTAACTAATGGCAAAATATATAACTAGCAATATATCCATCCTGACTACTCAATTAGGATGATGTCAGAGAAAAATCCACGAAGGTGTATCGAAGGCTCAAGAATGCTATTATTTTTTATTATAATTTATAATAATCTAATTATGGTCAGGGCAAAAACTTATGAATTTTAGAAAAGTATAAGGAGGAAAATATTATAAAACCCTCCAGTTCTAACTCTCAGGGAAGACTGTTTCTTGGTATATTTCCCTGTCGGGGTGTCTCATGAACATCTGCAGGTGGTAGGGCACAACACAGTTTAAAATATTGGGCTCCGATTTGTGTCTGCTGCTTTTATTGTGATTTTTTCCACTTTCCTTTATGTCCTGATGCTTTTCTTAATAGTTTTTCCAAGAACATAATTTTAATGACATTATTTTATTCTCCGGTTGTACGTTTTGAATCCATTCTCCAACCATTGAATATTTCTCAGGCATATGATTCATTATTATAATATGTAATTGTGTAATTAATGTCATAGTTCAGGAACATTGGTTTAACTTTCTGATTGTTCTGATTGCTAAATGATTTTCCGGATAAGTCATATTTAAAGTAGCTGTCTGAGCAAGCAGTAGTCTCAGAATGCTTTGATCACCACAATTATGATTTATAAAGCTTTCTAAGTATCATCTTGTTCTCTTAATTCTGCATTTGGGAGATTTACTATGAGGTTGTGCTTCTTTGTTTTTGCTTATTATTCTCTAGTTTTTCTTTCTCTTCTGTAAGTCGTTTGTCCTTGTTCTCTGTCTACTTTTCTACCGTGATAACAATGCTTTTATTTTTATTTCCTTTTCAAATACATTCTTTTTAAAATTATTTTTCTTTAATTTCAGATTCATAAGAGAGTACAAATGATTAGGTTATGATGCTTGCATTTGTTAGGTTAACATCCTTGTTGTAGTTGTGTCCAGCACCCAGGAGGTGTGCCATATACCTTTACATTGTGCCCATTAGGTGGGAGCACATTAATCCCTCTCCCTCCCCTTCTCTCCCTCCTTATTTCCCCTCCCCTCTACTTGAATTGAATGAGTTTTTCTCTTGTATAGGAGTGTATTAATTGGTCTACTCATTTCATACTACTATTGAGTACATTGGATACTTGTTTTTCCATTCTCATGATTCTTTACTAAGAAGAATGTGCATCAATGCTATCCAGGTTAATACAAAAGATGTAAAGTCTCCATTGTTTTAATGGCTGAATGGTATTCCACAGCATATACCACAGTTTATTAATCTATTCATGGGTTGATAGGCAAGTAGGTTGTTTCCATATCTTGGCAATTGTAAATTGAGCTGTGATAAACAGTCTAGTGCAAATGTTGTTATGGTAAAATGATTTATTTTCTTCTGGATAGATGCCTAGGAAGGGGGTTGCAGAATCAAATGGAAGGTCTATTTTGAGTTCTTTGAGGATTCTCCATACTTTTTTTGAAGGGGTCTGTCTTAGTTTGCAGTCCCACCAACAGTGTAAAAGTGTTCCCCTTTCTTTACACCTGCACCAGCATCTGTAGCTTTGAGACTTTGTGATGTGAGCTATTTTCACTGGAGTTAAGTGATATCTCAAGGGGGTTTTTATTTGCAATTCTTTGAGGATTAGGGACAATAAACATTTTTCTCCTGTCTTTTTTTGCCTTTTATCTGTCTGCCTCAGAAGTTTCTGTTCCTGTCTCTTACCCAGTGGTAGATGGGATTGTTTGTTCTTTTTTTTGTTGATTAATTTGAGTTCTGTATAGGATCTAGTGATCAACCCTTTTTCAGATTTATAATATGCATTTTTTTCTCATTCTGAAGGTGGTCTATTTGTTTTAATTGCTGTGTCCTTAGATGTGCAGAAGCTTTTTAGTTTAAGTAAGTCCAATATTTTTGTTGTTGTGGTTGCCACTGAAGTCTTCTTCATAAAATCGTTCCCTAGGCTGACATCCCACAATTTCTCCATGTTTTTCCTACACTTTCTTCTAGGATTATTATCATTTCATGTCCTAGATTTAAATCTTTTATCCATCTTGAGTCAATTTTTGTAAGTAGTGAAAGGTGTGAGTCCAATGCCAGTCTTTTACAGTGGTTATCCAGTTCTGCCAGCACCTTTTACTGAATAGGGATTCTTCCTCCAGTATATGTTTTTGTTTGGTTTATCAAAGATCAGGTGGCTATAAGGGATTGGTTTCATCTCTTGGTTTTCTATTTGGTTCCATATGTCTATGTCTCCCACTCTCTTCTCTCCCTCTTCTCCCTCCCCCTCTTCTTGGGTTATAGTTGGGTTATAGCTTTCATATGAAAGCTATAAATTGGTTTCATAGTAGTGCTGAGTACATTGGATACTTTTTCTTCCATTCTTGAGATACTTTGCTAAGAAGAATATGTTCCAGCTCTATCCATGCAAACATGAAAGAAGTAAAGTCTCCATCTTTCTTTAAGGCTGCATAATATTCCATGGTGTATATATACCACAATTTATTAATCCATTCATGGTTGATGAGCACTTGGGCTTCTTCCCTGACTTAGCAATTATGGATTGCGCTGCAATAAACATTCTGGTGCACATATCTTTGTTATAAAGTGATTTTTGGTCTTCTGGATATATACGTAGCAGAGGAATGGAAGGATCAAATGGCAGGAATCTATTTTTAGATCCCTAAGAGATTTCCAAACATCTTTCCAAAA
Source organism: Perodicticus potto (assembly GCA_963574655.1). Lineage (NCBI taxonomy): Eukaryota > Metazoa > Chordata > Mammalia > Primates > Lorisidae > Perodicticus > Perodicticus potto. The sequence continues at coordinate 4,257 of CAUYRH010096701.1, forward strand.
GGAATGTATTAGTTTGCATTCCCACCAGCAGTGTGGAAGTGTTCCCTTTTCTCCACATCCGTGCCAACATCTCTGGTTTTGGGATTTTGTGATGTGGGCTAATTTTACTAGAGTTAGATATCTCAAAGTGCTATTGATTTGCATTTTTCTAATGATTAAGGATGATGAGCATTTTTTCATGTGTCTGTAAGCCATGTGCCTGTCTTCTTTAGAGAAATTTCTCTTTAAGTCCCTTGCCTACCCTGAGGTGGGAAAACTTGTTCTTTTCTTGCTAATACAGTTGAGTTCTTTGTGGATTCTGGTTATTAAGCCTTTGTCAGAGACATAACCTGCAAATATCTTCTCCCTTTCTGAGGGCTGTCTGCTTGCTTTACTTACTATATTTTTGGCTGTGCAGAAGCTTTTTAGTTTGATCAGAGCCCAGTAATGTATTTTTGCTGTTGCTTCAATTGCCCAGGGGGTCCTCCTCATAGAATATTCTCCCAGGCTGATGTGTGTTTTCCCTGTACTTTCTTCTAACATTTTTATAGTTTCATGTCTTAAGTTTAAGTCTTTAATCCAGTAAGAATCTATCTTAGTTAATGATGAAAGGTGTGGGTTCTGTTTCAGTCTTCTACAGGTTGCCAGCCAGTTGATCCAGCACCATTTGTTAAATAAAGAATCTTTTCCCCACTGAATGTTTTTAATTGGCTTATCAAAGATCAAATAATGGTAAGTAGTGGGGTTCATCTCTTGGTTTTCTATTGTGTTCCATACATCTACTTCTCTGGTTTTGTGCCAGTACTTTTCTCAGTGTTTTGGAATAGCCTCTGCAGTATAGGTACTAACTCTTCTTTGAGGATTTGATAGAATTTTGGTGAACCCATCTGGTCCAGGGCTTCTTTTTAGTTGGAAATTTTTATTGTTTCTTCAATCTCACTGCTTGATATTGGTGTGCTCAAGAGATCTGGTTTTTCCTGGTGGAGTTTAGGGAGATGGTATGATTCTAGGTATTGGTCCATTTCCTCCACATTGTCAAATTTCTGGGCATAGAATTTTTTGTAGTAGTTAGAGAAAACTCATATCTCTGTGGTATCAGTTGTTATCTCTTCTTTTTCATCTCCGATTGAGCTTATTAGAAATTCTACTTTTCTATTTCTAGTTAATCTGACCAAAGGTTTATTCATTTTATTTATCTTTTCGAAGAACTATCTTTTTGTTCCATTGATTTTCTGAATGATTCTTTTGTTTACAATTTCATTTACTTCTGATTTAATTTTGATTATTCCTTTTTATTCTGTTGAGTTTGGGATTGTATTGCTCCTCCTTTTCCATTTCCTTGAGATGATTTATGAGATTGTTGATGTGCTCCCTTTCTGTTTTTTGGATGTAGGCATCTAATGTGGTAAATTTCCCTCTTTGGACTGCTTTTGCAGTATCTCATAAGTTTTGGGATACTGAAATGATAATTTCATTGTTGTTATGTTTGCGGAATTTAATCATTTCCTCTTTTATCTCTTCCTTAACTCAACTGTCATTCAACTTAAGGTTGTTTAATTTCCATGCCTTTGTGTGGGATGAAAATTTTTGTTGAAGTCAAGTTTCACCTTTATTAACGTGAGAAGATGCAAGGTAAAATTTCAATTCTTTTAATTTTGTTGAGGTTTGATTTATGACCTAGGATATGATGTATTTTGGAGTATGTCCATAGGCTGATGAGAAGAATGCATATTCCTTAGCTTTGGGATGGTGTGTTTTGTACGTGTATATTAAACCAATTTGTTCTCAGGTTGCATTTAAGTCTCTTGTATCTTGCTTAGTTTCTGTTTAGATGGTCTATCCAGTTCAACCAGAGGAGTGTTAAAGTCTTAAGGTATTATGGTTTACAGGATATCATATTGCTCAGATGATTCAATGTTTGTTTCATAAATCTGGAAGCATTTAAGTTGGGAGCATAGGTACTTATAATTAAAATGTTTTCTTGATGTATTGTTCTCTTGACCAGTATGAAGTGACCATCTTTGCTTTTCTTTTTTACTTTTGGAGACAGAGTCTCATGTTATTACCCTTGGTAGAGTGCCATGGCATCATAGTTCACAGCAACCTCAAACTGTTGGGCTTAAATGATTGTCTTACCTCAGCCACCCAAATAGCTGGGACTACAGGTACCTGCCACAACACCCTGCTATTTTTAGAAATGAGGTCTTGCTCTGGCTCAGGCTGGTCTCAAACCTGTGAGCTTAGGCTATCCACCTGCCTTGGCCTCCCAAGTGGCAGGATTACAGGTGTGAGCCACTGCGCCTGGCCTCATCATTCTCTTTCTTAACTTTAATTGCTTTAAATCCACATGTATCTGAAAATAAGATTTTGGCTTCTCCTTTCTTCTATTTTCCATTTGCCTAAAATATTGTTTTCCATCACTTCACCCTGAGTTTTGTTTTGTCTTTCAAGGTTAGGTGTGTTTCCTGGAGATATCATATGGATGGCTTGGGCTTTTTTTAAATCCAATCAGTCAGCTTGTTCCTCTTCAGTGGGGAATTCTAGCCAATAACATTTATTGAGAGAATTGATAACTGTGGTTAAGAGTTCTATTCATCTTATTTTGTGAAAGTCCATTGCTTAGTTTTATCTTTTGCACTATTATGGAAGCTAGATCTGATTTTGAATTTCTATCATATGGAAAGTTTTATGCAAGTTAAATAAAAGCACTACAGATTTTCCATTCTTGGCATTGTTCTATAGTAGCTATATGCCTGCCACTCCTAAATAATTAACTTTTAAGCTAAGAACACTTAGTCACCCCACAGAATCCCTCTGGCAATATCTGTACAATGATAAATGTTTTGCTAGGAAAAAATCAAGTTTGTGGGATAGTAGAATCTTAGTGTACAAAACATTTTTCAATGACCTAATATTTTATGAAAACATTTCTGGGCAATATGGCATCTGTTGCCCTAAATTGGTATAGAAATTGCGTTACTGTGATATGGACCATGAAATTGGGGAGGTACAACAAGCCAGTTTAATTTTCTCCACAGCTGGTAAATGACTGATGCATAAGCAGTCCTCTATGTGTGCTAGGGATGTTGGACCTGGGCCCAAGGATATCCAAAGGTACTTTGTGGGAAATCCTTAGGCCAAAGCTAGGGCTTTGCACTGACACAAACCTATCTTTTATTCTCAGCTTACCTACAAGCTCGATGAATTTGTTTTGACCACTGTGTCTCAGCCTAAGTTGAAAATGTGAGTAACCTTGAAGGCTTTAAAAAAATATTGTTGACTATGTTCTACTCCCAGAGTTTACCATGTAGTTCTGAGCTGAACCTCAACCATTTAGTTTTAAAAATATAGGGATTCTCTGGAAACTCGGAACCTGTTCTGTCATTATGAAAATGAGGAGGACAATATTGCAAATGGTAGTGGTGAGAATTCATTGAGAAATTGGAAGTTACCCACTATCGCATCTGAAAAGTTCTTAATAAATCCTAGATATTACTACCATTGAAATTAATGAAGGCTTAGACTCTAGCCCTGAGTATATACTAAGATAGAAAGAGGTTTCCCCCAAAAGTACTTAAGATCTTATACATTATTAATGAGATGCTGTTATTTTTGAAGGACAGGAAGCATCAGATAGGAATCCTGAACACACCTACCTGCTCCTGCTTGTAGAATTCACCTCTGTGTGTCATTTTCCTGATTATCTCAAAGAAGAGTTGCATTTCAGCATCTCAGATTTTTACTCCTTATTTCATTAGTAAAAGAAGACATGGAGAAAGTATGTTTTGTTTTCAAAATATCTTATACTTGGTAAGAAAGTATTAAGATCATTTATCTACAAGCCTTTTGTTACAGTTCTAGCTGATGGTTTCAATAAAAGCTCAAACTCTATAAATCCTAAGAAACTTGCAGCAATTCAACCAAGAGATTTTACAATAAGTTTTCTAAAACTCACCAACTTCACTAAATAACAGGTGAAAGCAGCCATTGACATTCAATGATGGCATGAGGTCTGCAGCTATCCCTTTGCTTGTCATGGTCTATGCAGGCCCCGAATGTTTCAATCCTTGTGCCATTGTACTTATTTAAAAAAATATTCTGAAAAAAATATTCTGCTGTAATTATTATGTAGCCATATAATAAAAAATAAAAATAAAATAAAAGTTAAGGTAGCTCATGCCGCAACTCCAAAAAGCCCCATTTTGCGAGAATTCAAGTAAATGACTCTCTCTCTTTCTCTTTTCCTCTCTCTCTATATGATAAAAGACATGTTGGAGGCATCTTTTTCCATATGGTGCTAGCAATTTGGATTTTAGTAGCAGTTTTTATAACTTGTAGCTTACCACTAAAATGTCAGAACCCAAGAGAATAAAACAACTTCTATTTTAGGTTTTGTATTCATTTGCTCTGATCTCTCAACCAGAAAAACTGACTCTAAAGATTTCTTTACTCTGAACTAATTTAACTTTCAGTTCGCTACTACCTTTCCGGTCTATTAAGGGTTAGAATGTTCCCGTATCTCTTCTCTTTGTTCACTTACTGACATTTATTGAACCTGAGCCATGAGGGCTAGGCTGTCACCACAGTTAACAAACTGACCTTTATGGCAATGGAAACTAGTGTGAAAGAAACCACATCAGAAAAAAAAAATCACATTGCTGGAAGCCCATGTGCTTCAGCTAAGCAAATTCTCTCCTAATTTTAAACCAATTCAAGACATTTGACTGAAAACAGTATAGATAAAATTGTTCTGAGAGAATTAATAAATTTGCCTTGGTGCTGGCTCTTAAATTAGATCCACATTTTATAATCATTGGGTGGTTTGGAAATGCCTGAAAAAAAAAAAAAAACACCTCACTGGAGATCTTTGTTTATCTTTTTCTTTTGCAGTTTTTTTTTTGGCTGGGGCTGGGTTTGAACCTGTCGCTTCCAGCATATGAGGCTAGCGCTCTACTCACTGAGCCACAGGCCCCGCCCAAGTATATTTTTCTTTAACCCATCTGGTCTTGTGAGGAGTTTGATGTCTTCTTGTTATTTATGTCTTATTTTAATCAGTACTTTGTTATTCCAGGGAGATTGGTATAGAGGGATACTTCATATTGGGTTTGATCAGGTTTGATTATCAGTAGTCTCAGTAAAGAGGATTGTTTGTCTAAATATCAGTCCTCCAAGGCAATTTGTTATAATTTATTCAGTGGGAAGGGAAATGTAGCTGTCAAATGACCATGAACGCACCCCATTTAATTATGATAGTGTTTTTAACTATTGACATTTAAAATAATTTAGGGACCAAACAGTAAGATTCTTGGAAATCTCTCTTCATTGATTTGGTTGGGCCCAGGGACTCTACTTGAAATACAGTAAACTTTCACCAGACTGAATCTGGTGAGATGACACTGGATCAGGGCTTCTCTGCATCTGGGAGATCCAGTTTTGCTATGATGATCCTGACAGGTTTCTCTTCTTAATAGTATAGAGCTGGTAATCTGGGTTGACTATTTCTAGGTTGGCCTATAGTATTCCATGATATTGAAGGACCTCCTCCCATTTCCTATGGGCACATAAAGCCTCTTGTCTTTAATTGTGGGCAATTTGTTCAAAGTAGAATCATCCCTGGTAATTTAGATTTCATGGTGTGAATTCCTAAACCCATGATTAGATCAGAGCTGGGCTAAGGAATAAGACAGCCTTCGAGGTGCTAGAATTATTTTTTTCTGTTAATTTTATTCATGTTTTATATATAAATCTATGAATCTGTAATATGTTTTTCAGAGTTTAGGAACACACAAGTTACTATGAATTACTCAGTTTCAATAACATAACTGTGATCCAGAATTAAAAATCCTGATTTTAAATCCAGATTAAAAATTTTGCTGATTTTCCACTTAGTGTAGAATAGGTATAGATGCTGGTGTTTCCATGTCTTTCTGATGAAGACATGAAGGTCTCTCTCTTCCTGGTAATTACTAATCAGTTCACCAAGATAATTAACAATATGTGCTATGCCTCAAATCATATAGTTGATTCTCATTCAACTTTGGAATGGGTTCTTCAGAGATGTTTCGGTGCCAATCTCTTTAGGAAAGAGATTTTTTTTGACTCATACTATGTGGCAAAATGGGAAAGACAGAAATAGCCATGCTCTGTATTTTCCTGCTAGTGTGAATCACCACCAATGCCTTTTTCCAATCAGAAGTAATTTCCACTTCTGTCCATTTAAGTGCCACTTTATTTTCAAGAAAATCTCACTCATGTCGATATAAAAAGTCTCATCAATAAGTTTCTAACTCTGTGTTCTTTAACACATTAGTCACTAACTGTGTGGGGCTATTGAGCAATTGGAAGAGAGACTAGTCTGAACCGAAACATTCTATGAGTATAAACACATAGTTTTGAAGACTTAGTATGAACAAAAGAATATAAAATTTTTCAATAACTTTTTATAATGATTACATGCTAAGATGATATCTTAAATATAACAGGTTAAATAAAACATATTCTTAAAGTTAATTCATTAAAAAATTTAAATATGGATACTACAATTGCATATGTGACTTGTATCTATGTCATATTGTATATATTATATTAATTATATTTTATTATATTTCTATTGGAAAGGGCTGTTCAAATATAAGTTTTGATAAAAACTGTTTTTCCTTAATGACCCAGAAAACTATAGATAGTCAAAAAATATTTGTTAGCTAGCCCAAACTGGCTTAGAATTTCACAATTTTCTCAATCACAATAATAGATATTAGAAAACAATTTGACAAAACAAAAATTTGAAAGACCAGAATGCAAAATGGATTGCTAATAATATAATTAAGAGACTACAATATCCTATTCATTTGTTTATGTACCAGGCAGTAGGCACATTGAATATTATAGTGATAAAAAATACCCATTTTCTATGTTCAAGGTGTTTTCTGTTGATCACAGTCTAATAACTGCTTCTAAAAATGTAATGACAAGGTTGTGGACGAGATAGTAGTAAAAATACTAAACCTATAGTGGTGGTGGGGGGGGATGGTTTCGAGTGGGCAGTCCCAAAAGCTCCCTGATGGAGCATTGTAGTTAAGAGGCAAGTTCTCTCACTCCTAATCTATTGTAGATCAACCCAATATTTTACACAAAACAAATGGGGTTAAAATATCTTCACTCAGCAATCTCTAAAAATTAGCAAATGATAAATTAAGTGGAGTTCATTTACCATCTGACAAGTTCTGTAGTTTGAAGCATGGCAGATTGGTTCACAAGAATAAAAACAGCTGGATAAATATTCCCTCTGAAATTCTTATTTTTTCTTTCTGGTTCAATTAATAATTAAAACACTACCAAATACAGAACTTATGTGGCACTTCTTCTTGACAGGCTAGCTGAGAAGGGTCCATTAATCATTGACTGTTAGTGATGGGTGGTGTGCTGGAACGAGTGTGGGCTTTGGAATCAAGCAGGGAGTTTTCTGGGACTTTGAGAAAATTAGGAAACACCAACTCTTCATTTCCTCATTTGTAAAATTAGAAAAAAATGCATTTATGAGGATAAAGCATACAGAAATGTTGGTATATAATAAGTAGCAAATAAATCATGAACATCATTATAACTTAGAATTAACTGAAGAAAAAAATGTTAAGTGCATGAAATAAGAGTGTACTAGATAGAATTTAGATGCATAACTTCAGTCATGGAAAAGATTAAAAAAGTAAAAGAAAAATGTACAAATAATTCTTAAGCTAACAGCTTAGGAGTGAGAAGAAGGAGATGCTTACTCTGATAAGTTTCCTAAGAGAAGTATTTTTAAAGTTATTCTCTTGTTTCCATTCTCTGAAGGGTTTAGTATCATTTTTACCCTGTGAGCCTGTCTTCTTTGTAGGAAGTTTTGAGTAATGAATCCTATTTCTTTAATAGATATAGAACTATTCCCATTTTCCATTTCTTCTAACGTCAGTTTTGAAAAGTTGTGATTTTGTGATTTACAAAACATTTGTCCTTATGTCTAAATGGTCAAATGTGTTGATAAAGTTTTTCATTATATTCTTATATGCTCATCTGAATATCTGTAGTAATATTTCTCTTTTATTACTGACAGTAGGTGATCCATGTTTTCTCTCTTTTCCCTACTCATTAGTATTCTGTATAGAGAATACAGCATATTACATCTGTATCATTTTCAAAGATATGCATTTTGGCTTTGTTGGTATTTCTTTACTGTTTCTGTATTGTTAGGTCTACTTTTCTCTTTATTATTTTCTCACTTATACTTTCTTTGTATTTCATTTTCTCTTCTTTTTCTGATTTGCTGAGTAGGGAACTGTAATCATTAATTTTAAACTTTAAGGTAAGTTTTATGTATTTTCTTGTAAATATTGTTTTGGATGTACTCTGTAAGTCTTAATATTTATGTTTTCATTGTTAATCAGTTTAAAATATTTTCTGTTTTCCATTGTAAGTTTCTCATTGACACATAGACTATTTAGAAGAGTGCTGTTTTATTTTCATTACTGATTTTTTTTTCATTTTCTTCTTGTTACTTATTTCCAGCTTAATTCCACTGTGGTCATAGAAGTATCCTCTATAATTTCATTTTTTAGAAATTTATTAAGACTAGCTCTATGGCCTAATATATGGTGTATTTTGGGGAATTTTCCATGTCCACTTTGAAAACATAGATTTTCTTCAGTTGTTGAAGAAAGAATAGTACATGTGTTAATTTATTTATTTGGTTAATAGTATTGTTCAATATTCTATGTTCTTATGATTAATATATATATATTGATATATATATATTAATATATATATCGATTACTATCGATTACTGAGAAACATATTAAAAGCTTTGTAATTCTAAATTTTTCTAATTCTTCATTTAGTTTATCAATTTTTGCCTTATATATTTTGAAGTTATTTTACTAGATGCATATTTATGATTGTTTTTGTCTTCATGATGAATTGACTTTTTGTTATGAAATATATCACTATCTCAGATAAGACTATTTTCTTAAAATTGACTTTGTCTCATATTAATATAGCCACACTGGCTTTCTTATAATTAGTTTTGGCAGATTATTTTCTTTTTCATGTTTCTTTTAATTTAAATTTATATTGACATCTTTTGTATTAACCTGGATGGAGTTGAAACACAATCTTCTTAGTAAAGTATCACAAGAATGGAAAAGCAAGCATCCAATGTACTCAATTCTTATATGAAACCAGTAGATGAAGTAATACATGCCCACACAAGAGAAAAACTCAATTCAATTCATGTAGGGGGGAGGGGTGAGGAGAGGGGATTGATGTGCTCCAACTTAATGGGCACAATGTAGGGTATATGGCAAACCCTTCTGGGTGTGGGATAAAACTACAACAGGGACACTTACCTAACAAACGCAAACATTATAACCTAATTATTTATACCCTCATGTTAATCTGAAAATAAAAAAACCTTCCATAAAAAAATAAATTTATATTTAATATGCATTTCTAATGATATTATATGTCTGAATCTTATTTTAAAATGTCATCTTTCAAGAAGAGATTAATTCACTTATTTTTATTACAATTATTGCTTTTTAAGGTGTCCATCATGTTACTATTTATTTTCTATTTTTCCCATCTATTCTTTGGATCTGTTGTTGACAAATTCTCTCAGCTTTCATTTGTCTGAGCTGTCCTCATTCTCTCTTCTTTTGTGAAAGGTACCTTAATTGGATATGGAATTCTAAGTAGACAGATTTTTTTTTCTTTCAGCATGTTAAAGATGTTTTCCATTATCATTTGGTTTCCACTGTTTTTCAAAAGAATCCAACCATTGTTATTAATATAGTATCCCTAAATGTAAAATATGCTTTCATTTCTGCATGATTTTAAGACTTTCCCTTCATTTTTGATTCTTAGCAGTTTAAATTTGAGATGACTACAAGTGTTCTTCTTTGTATTCAGCTTTGGGGGGGTTGCCGAGATTTCTAGATCTGGAGTTGATAATCTTTCTCCGTTTTGGGATGTCTGGGCCTTTAGCTCATCAAACATTGACACGTTCTTTTTCATTTTGCTTTTCAAGAGTCTACTCAGTGATATTTGTAGATGTGTTCTATAGATATCTCATACATTTTTCTCACGTAAAAAATCATTCTTCTTGTTTTTCTTACAGTTAGGATGAGATAATTTTTGTTGACTTCTCTTCAGTTTTACTAATCTTTTCCTCTACAGTGTCTGATGTGACGCTCAGATTTAAGTCATCCACCAGATTTGTTAATTTAGATATTGTACCTTTTAATTCTAAACTTATGTTTTTAGAGTTTCCACTTTTTTAGTACTGAAATTCTCTACTTAGAAAAACCAAGGTTTTCTAAACCATTTTCATGTTTGTAGTAGTTATTTAAAAAGCCTTGTATACTAATTTGAACATGTGAGTGATCGGTGAATGCATTATTGGTAAATATTTGTTGGTTATTGAGTCATATTTTTTGTTTATTCACATTTTTAATTTACATATTTTTATTTTGGAAAAAGTTTATACATAATGTTTGTGCATATTTATGGGTTACATATTGATATTTGGTACATACAATGTGTAATAATCAAATCAGCATACCCATCACCTCAAACATTTATCATTTCTTTGTTTTGAAAGCATTCAAAATAATCTTTTCTAGGTATTTGAAAATAGAGGTAATTTCTAGGTAATTGAAAATAGAGTTACTATTGGCTAGGCATGGTGGCTCACACCTATAATCCTAGCACTCCAGGAAGCCGAGGTGGGTGGATTACCCTGAGCTCAGGAGTTTGAGACCAGCCTGAGCCAGAACGAGACTCTGTCTCTGAAAAAAAAGGCTGGACATTGTGTGTAGTTCCAGCTACTTGGGAGGTGGAGGCAAGAGAATCATTTAAGCTCAAGAGTTTGAGGTAGCTGTGAGCTGTGGTGCCATAGGACTCTAACAAGGACCACAAGTGAGACTCTTCAATAAATAAAATAAAATAAAATAAAATACAATAAAATACAATAAAATGAAATGAAATGAAATGAAATGAAATGAAATGAAATGAAATAAAATAAAATAAAAAACAAATAAAAAACTTCAAACTAAAATAATTAAATACAAAAAAATTCAAGAAACATAAAAATAAATTTTAAAAAGTTATTGTTAACTATTGTCAGCCTACAACTATAGAACACTAGAACCTATTCCTCCCGTCTTTTTGTATCTTTTAACAAATCTCTTTCTCACATCCCTCTGCCTTTCTCATCCTCTAGTAAACACTATGCCACTTTCTACTTCTATTAATATAGTACCAACTTTTTTAGCTTTCACATATGACACTGCATCACATTATTGGTTGTAATCAATTATGTGAAGCCTCTGCTAGGTTTTATTAACATAGCATATATAAAGCATAGCAGAGGCTG
>CAUYRH010096702.1:0-22612 GCA_963574655.1 Perodicticus potto
CAGTTTAAGAAATGTCCCTTCTATACCAATTTTTTTAAGTGTTCTGATCATGAAGGGATGCTGGATATTGTCAAAAGCTTTTTCTGCATCAATTGAGAGAATCATATGGTCTTTATTTTTTAATTTGTTTATGTGCTGGATTACCCTTATAGATTTACGTATATTGAACCAGCCTTGAGACCCTGGGATAAAGCCCACTTGGTCATGGTGTATAATTTGTTTGATGTGTTGTTGGATTCTGTTTGTTAGTATCTTGTTAAATATTTTTTGCATCAATATTCATTAGTGATATTGGTCTATAATTTTCTTTTCTTGTTGGGTCTCTCCCTGGTTTAGGGATCAAGGTGATATGTGATTTATAGAATGTGTTGGGTAGTATTCCTTCTTTTTCTATCTGCTCTGCTTTCTCTGAAGTAGAGACCTAGGTCTCACATTGTGAATGAAGAAGGCTACTCTCTTCAAGATTGCCACCAACCTGGAGGGGGGATGGGACAGTAAAATTTTCCTAACAGTTAAAAGTTGTCTTTTTCTTGATTCAGTGGTTTTTTGTATTGTTCATATTGCCTTAGTTTATACCTAAAGCTCTTTTTATGTTCCATGCCCTAAATATATCTATCCCTCTGTATCTCTTAGCCTCCCCTTATCTGTGACAGTTTCCAAGAGTTTACTTGTTTTTAATCTTCTGAACAATTTGGATAAGTAGGAGGTTTACATTTTGTGGAATGTCTCCCTGTTGGGATTTGTCTGATGCTTTTCTCATGATTAGACTGGGGTTTGCAGGAGGAGGCACACAGAGGTAAAGTGTAATTTTCACACATCATATCAAGGGTACATTCTGTCAACATGACTTACTACTCTGATGTTGACATTGATCAGCATCAGTGCTGCCCTAGAGTCATATTTCTCCATTGTAAAAATTATTCTTTTCCACTCCTCTCCTGTTTATATAATGTATCTTTTGGAATCAAGTCACTACCTACAACTGACATACAAGGCATGGGGAATCATATTCCACCTCCTTGGGACCTGAGTTTCTACATGAATGATTTGAATTCTTTTGCATGAGATATTTTCATTTTATTTACCATTTATTTGTTAATCTATGCATGCATCCATATCATTTGGGATTATTTCATACTTTGGTTTAAAATCTACCACTACTATTTTGTTGCTTAAACTCTAGATTCATGTATTGGGAATTCTTTCATTGGTTTTTGTGACCTTTTGACCCACTCCATCATTGTGGATTTGTGTGTGTATGTTGTGTTTTTTCCCATTTCCTTCCTTTGTAGCACTATAATGTGATTTAGGTACTATATCCTACTCTTAGAGCCAGTCATTTATCTAAGAAGCTCCTGTTTATTTTATTGGAGGATAGTATTAGAAACAAAGATATGGGCATTAGGTGTACTCATTGTTCTTGGATGTCATTGCTTCTAGGCTCTGTCCATAAGCGGAACAGAGATGTACATGTGTGTAATATAGTAATATACTCACCTGTATCTATTTTTGTACATGACCATCTGTATCTGTACTAAGGTAATCAATCATGAGTTCAAACTTATTCTCTGACTCAAATCCATGGCCACATGGCTCATTCTATCCCCTTCCCTTGCTTATTTATAACCCCCTACTTCAATGGCGAGAAACCTGGCTCCCTCCAACTCTCATCCTTTTCCTTAATGCTTCCATTCCAATATAGTTATTCAGTGACAATGGAACTGTTAATGAGTGCCCCTGTGGGCAAAAAGCTTTATCAACTAGAATTTACATACACTTTCTTTAGATTTTAGTCTTAATAGACGCCACTCATTTCTAAGGTTACCGAGGGCAGCACCTTTTCTCCCCATCCCCTTCAGTGAAGTTCTTTCATACATTTGTGAGTTTATAGATGTCTCTTTTATTACAGAAGAGACAGATTCTTTTGTCATGGTCTGCATTTGTACCCTGAGATCCTTGGCCTCCTAAATGATTATTAAAAACATTTGCATACATTAAGGTTTCATTCTTTGTGTTCTAAATTTCTAAGAGTTTTGACAAAAGCTTAATGTAATGGATTCACCATTTCAGCATTATGGAACATAATTTCCCTGCACTACAAAACCTCTCATGTTTTACCTATTCAACCCGTTCCCCTCCTGTCAAATCCCTGGCAACTGCTTATCTTTTTGTTATCACTATAATTTTCCTAGTTTTTCTTTTTTGATAATGCCACATAGTTGGAATCAGATAGTATGTAGCTTTATCTGAATTGACTTCTTTCACTTATTATTACATATTTAAGATTCATCCTTGTCTTTCATAGGTTAATATTTCATTTCTTTTTATTACTGAATAATTTTTCATTGTATGAATATAATGGAGTTTGTTTATCAATTCACCTATTAAAGAACACTTTGCTTGCTTCTACTTTGGAATCATTATGAATAAATCTGGTATAAACATTCATGAGCAGGTTTTTATGTCATCATAAATTTTCAACACAATTAGTATAAACTTCTGGATTGTGTGGTAAAACTATGTTTACCTTTCTAAGAAAGTGCCAAACTATTGTCCAAAATGACTCAAACATTCTGAACTCCTGCATCAATGAATGAGAGTTATTAGTTTTTTAAATTATAGCAATTCTAATAGGTGTGTAGGGGTATTTCATTGTCGTTTTAATATGCAACCCCCCAACAACAAACAGAGATTGGGCATTTTTTCATAAGTTTATTTGCCATCTCTCTCCCCCAACCCTTTGGGAGGGAAGGTGAGATGTATGTTCAGATCTTTTGCCCATTTATTTTTATTGAGTTGAATTAATTGGATTGCATTTTAAAGATTCTTCATATGTTTTGGATACAGATGTTTCATGGAACATGTGTTTTACATGTATTCTCTCCCAGTTTGTGGCTTGTCTTTTGATTCTGGTAACAGTAGCTTTCACTGAACAGGATTTTTCAATTTAATAAAGTCCAAATTTTCACTATTCCCTTTTATGGATTGTGATTTTGATGTTGTATCTAAAACTTCATTACCAAAACCAAGGTCATCTAGATTTTAGGGCAGATTTTGCCTACCTAATTATCTCACTTTTGGGAAATGGCCAAGATTTTACATTTTCTCAGATGGTGGGAATTGAAGAAGATCTTCATTTCATGGAAACAGTCTGGGCACTGGTATGTAAGGCAAGAAATCAATAGCCCCTTATGTGGTAGATTATTACTCCATACACCTGCCATTATGCCCTTTCCTTGGTGCATGCTTTTGACTCCTGGTTTGCCCACATGACTTACATGGACCAAAATGTGTGGAAGGAGTGAGACTGTGTGACTTCCAGAGGCTTTGCAGTATCTACTCACATTCTTTTGCAATACATCCCAGGGACAGACATGTGAAAAGTCTGGTGTAATTTCCCATAGAATGGGAGTCCTTATGGAACAGAGATGATGATCCTTCCCAGCTGAGATCCTTTAAACCAACCAAACCATAGTCAGTTACAACTTCCAGACATATGATTGAAGACTTCTGTGACCGTCTGGCTCTCATCAAGTCACTTGGTGAGTGCTATCATATGTACACGTGATCTCAGGCAAGATGGGTAGAAGAATCTCTCACTGGAGCTCCACCCAAATGGCTGACCCACAGAACTTTAAGCACTTAAAACAGTTTTTATAGCAACCTACCAAGTTTTGGAGTGGTGCATTAGGCATTTTTTGGCAGAATTCTTTCTTATTCCAAAGTCAGTGTTTGTTCAATGAAGTCCTTCAACTAATTGAATGAGGCCCACCCACATATGGAGGGCCATCTTATTTACCCATAAGTCCAACAATATAAATGCTAATCACAACAAAAACAACAACTTCACAGAAGCTTTCAGAATATATCCAGACTCTGCAGCCAAGCCAAGTTGACATGTAATATTAACCATGACACTTATGCTCAGTCTTCCTGGCTAAAAGTGAAAATAATACTTTGCCCACAAGTTGGTTAAAATGACTTCACAAAGCAGTGCACAAAGGTGATGCTAGAAAGTTCGTGCAGTATTTTCTGTCCCTCTCCCAAGGTTCTGAGGACCCTGCAGACAGTCTCCACTATCCTCCAAGCTTCTGAGGATGTGCTGTGTCTTCCTCCTGGAGGCCTGGACAGGAGATCCTCAGGAAACTCTGTGACACAATGTCAGCACAACTCATAGGAGCTGGTTCATCTTTCCCCCCAGACATCTCTGAGGTGGGCAGTTCCCTGCTCATGTCTGCAGCCAGCACCCAGCAGAGAGCCTGACACACAGTGATCATGTGGACTGATTGAAGAACTGGGTGAATTGATAGGACTATCGTTGGGAATTTAGAACCAAACCAGCTGCTTTCCTAAAGCTCCCCTCTCTCTTTGCACCCAACTGCTGCCTGCCTTTTCTTCCCACCCTCACAACTGACAGTACTACCATGCTCAGTGTTCTTGGCAATCACACTTACCCTTCCTGGCTCCCTGCCTCTGGGTCCCAGGGCAAGTTCTGGCATCAGTGGACAGATCCATTACTAACAGTTCTCAAGAAGCAGAAATATGGGGGGCAGAGCAAGATGGTAATCTATAGACAGCTTCTTTGCAACTATGAGTGGTAAGATTGGGGAGAAAAGAATCCAAGTGCCTCTGGCTTGTGGGCACTGCCCAGAAACATCACTTCGGGTACACAGGGAGGTAGCAGGAGAATTCAGGATACAAAGAGGAGGGTAAGCAGTGAAGAAGTGGAAAGTATTCACATGCTTGCAGAGGCTGGCTGGGTAACAGCTGCACCAGTGGTAGTTTTCAGAGAGAGAAGGCCTCCCCTGTGGGTTTTTTTTTTTTTTCTTTCCTTCGGACCTATGCACTTGGTTGAGTTACCTTGAGAGAGCTTGGGTGAGTGAGCAAGTGAATGATTTTGAACAGCGCCCAGGGGCCAGGATTGAGACAACAGGCTGAGGGAAGCTTTCATTGTTCAGCCCCAGGCCAGGCGCAGCCATGGTGGAAAGACTGCCTTGAAGGCTTGGCCTTCAGGGTCTTAGTGCGAGGCCAGTTCTGGTGTGCCTGATAAATGGGGCAGCCACTCCTGGAGACATTTGAGAAACATGCTTTACTGGGAAAGCCACTGCATCAAGGAGCATCTAATAAACATGCTGAGGAGAGCTTCAGGCTCCCAATCCTGTGAGAATTGAGGGCAAACAAGTCAGGAAGATGGGGAACAGTCTCCTTGAAAGAAAGAGGTTTCTAGCCTCTACTTTATACAGTTGTATCAGTGTGTGATTAGTGTCTCATACCCCAGAAGATAACCTGTTGCCCAGGCAACAATATACTGTAAGATGTATGTGTGTGTGTATATATATACACTCCTCACACACACATACATATGAAAAATTCTTTTTTCTTTCTAAAATTTTTCTCACTTTTGTTCCCACTAGATTTTTTTCTTCTTTTATCTTATATAATTGCATTTTTTAATTTTGCTTCTTTAATAATGACAGCTTCATTTTTGCTAGTTTTTCTGCCCCTGGAATTCTTTATTTTCTTGAATTTTATCCCTTCAAGTTTTTTGTTTGCTTGCTTTTTTTTTTTATGGTATTTTTGGTTCTCTTCTCTATTTGATGGAGTTGGGATCTTGTGTCTGTTTAGGCAGGCAAAGAGCTCCAGACCTCAAGGGACCCACCAAACCCAGACCCCCAGATGTTGGTATTTGTGAGTGGGGGTAAAAGTATCCTATTATACATCACTACTACTCCTGTCTCTCTCTTTCCATTCCTCTCTTCTTTTTAGCCAATCTTCCCTTTTACTACCCCTTTCTTTTCTCATCTCTTTTTTAAATCTTTTATTCCTTCTTGCTCTTCACTTTTCTCTTTCTTTTAGTCCTTTGCCAAAAGGACACTTCAACACCTTAGGTCAGCAGCACAGTAACTTAAAGAGCAGGAGGGAGTAAAAGGAAAAAAGTAGGGCAAGGAAATAGACAAAAGAAAACACTCATGAGGAAGAAACAGAAGAAGAATTCTGGCAACATGAAAAACAGAATAGAGAAACCCCCAACCCAAAGGGATCATGAAGTAGCTACTACAGAGGATTCTACCAATAACGAAATGATAGAAAGGGAATTTAAAATGTGAATGATAAAAATAATGAAAGAAATTGCTGAGAAAAGGGAAAATAACCAAAAGAAAATCCAAAAACAGGCTTGGCACCTGTGGCTCAACAGGCTAAGGTGCCAGCCACATACACCTGAGCTAGCGGGTGTGAATCCAGCCCGGGCCTGCCAAACAACAATGATGGCTGCAACCAAAAAATGGCTGGGTGTTGTGGTGGGCACCTATAGTCCCAGCTACTTGGGAGGCAGAGGCAAGAGACTCCCTTGAGCCCAGGAATTGGAGGTTGCTGTGAGCTGTGATGCCAAAGCACTCTACCCAGGGAGACAGCTTGAGGCTCTGTCTCAAAAAAAAAAAAAAAAAAAAAAGGAAAATCCAAGAACAGAATTAAATAAGAGATGAATATATCTTTTAAAAAAAGAGAAATGAATGATATGAAGAATATAGAAAGGACATAGCAGAGTTTAAGGAATTGAAGCACCCAATCATGGAACTTAAAGATACAGCAGAAAGTATCAACAATAGATTAGACCAGAATTAGACCCAAAATAAGAATTGCAATCTTATTTTCAAATACAAGTGGATTTAAAGCAACTAAAGTCAAAATAGATAAAAATGGACACTTCATATTGGTCAAGGGAACAATATAACAAGAAAACATTTCAATTCTAAAAGAGAGAAGAAGAAGAGAGAATCTCGGAAGTAGAGGATAAAGCATTTGAGCTAACACAGTCAGTTAAAGAAACAGAAAAAAAGAGAGAGAAAGCAGAACATTCACTGACAGAATTATGGGACTTCATGAAGCATTGAAACATAGAATTATGGGTATCCCAGAAGGGAAAGAAGAATGCTCCAGAGGAATTGAAGACCTACTAGAGAAATTACAAATGAAAGTTTCCCAAGTATCACCAAGGATTCTGACACACTCCTTTCAGAAGGATATCAAACATTAGGTTGTTTCAACTCAAACAGAGCTTCTTCAAGACAACTTTTCATGAACTTGTCCAAAGTCAAGATGAAAGATAAGATACTGCAGGCAGCCTGAATTGATCTACAAGGGAAAATCTATTAGGGTGACCACAGACTTCTCAAATAAAACTTTTCAAGCCATAGAGAATGGTCATCTATCTTTAACCTACCTAAACAAAACAATTTTCAGCCCAGAATTCTATGTCTTACTAAGCTAAGCTTTAAAATTTTTCGAGAAATCAAATCATTTACTGACATGCAAACATTCAGGAAATTTGTCACAACAAGACCAGCTCCGTAGGAAATACTTAGACCTGTTCTAAAAACTGACTATTATAATGGATCATCAGCAAACTAAACATCCAGAAACTAAAGGACAAAACCTAGCTTTCATAATGACACAAAATATAAAATTAGGCAATGGACTTTCACAAAATAATATGAATAAAATTCTACCACATTTATCAATTCTCTCAATAAATGTTAATGGCTTGAATTCCTGACTGAAGAGGCATAGGCTGTCTGATTGCATTAAAAAGCACAAGTCATTCATTTGCTGCCTGCAGGAAACACATTTAGCCTCAAAGGACAAAGCAAAACTCAAGGTTAATGGTTAAGGGATGGAAAACAATTTTTCAGGCAAATGGAAATTAGAAGAAAGAAGGAATTGCAATCTTATTTTCAAATACAAGTGGATTTAAAGCAACTAAAGTCAAAATAGATAAAAATGGGCACTTCATATTGGTCAAAGGAACAATATAACAAGAAAACATTTCAATTCTAAATATTTATGCATCCAACTTAAATGCTCCCAGATTCTTCAAACAGACCTTAATTAGTTTGAGCAATATGGTATCCCATAACATCATAATATCAGGGGACTTTAACACTCCTCTTACAGAGCTGGACAGATTCTCCAAACAGAAACTAAACAAAGATACAAAGAACTTAAACATGACCCTAGAACAACTATGCTTAATAGATATATACAGAACACTCCATCCCAAAGCTAAAGAATACACGTTTTTCTTTTCTTTCTTTTCTTTTTGCATTTTTTGGCCAGGGCTGGGTTTGAACCCACTACCTCTGGCTTATGGGGCCGACGTCCTACTCCTTTGAGCCACAGGTGTCGCCCCAAGAATACACATTTTTCTTGTCAGTCCATGGAACATGCTCCAAAATAGATAATATCCTAGGACAAAAATCGTACCTCAACAAAATCAAAAAAATGAAAACTATACCTTGTTCCTTCTCAGACCACAAGGCACTAAAGGTAGAACTCAACTCCAACAAAAATTTTCATCCATATGCAAAGGCATGGAAAATAAACAATCTTATGCTGAATGACAGTCAGGTCAAGGAAGAGATAAAAAAGGAAATTATTAACTTACTGGAACATAACAACAATTAAGACATAAACTACCAAAACCTGGGGGACATTGCAGTCCTAAGAAGAAAATTTATTGCATTAGATGCTTACCTCTGTAAAACAGGAAAAAAGCACATCAACAATCTAATGAATCATCTTAAAGAAATGGAAAAGTTAGAGCAATCCAATCCCAAACCTAGCAGAAGAAAAGAAATGAACAAAATTAAATCAGAAATAAATGAAATTGAAGATAAAAGAATCATTCAGAAAATTAACAAAACAAAAAGTTGGTTCTTCAAAAAGATAAATATAATTGATAAACCTTTGGCCACATTAACCAGAAATAGAAAAGTAAAATTTTTAATCACTTCAATCAGAAATGACACCATAGAGACACAAGAGATTATTTCTGACTACTACTAAAAACTCTATGACAATGTGTAGGAAAAGGACCAATACTGGAATCACACCATCTTCCTAAACTTAACCAGGAAGAATTAAATCTCTTAAAGAGACCAATATCAAGCACTGAGATTGCAGAAACAATACAAAAGCTTCCAACCTTTGTCCAACAAAGGACAAAAAATGCCTTCGACCAGATCATCCACATCAGAATTCTCTCAAACTTTCAAAGATAAGCTTGTACCTATATAGCAGAACCTGTTCCAAAATATTGAGTAGTAAGGAACATTCTCCAACACATTCTATGAAGCAAACATGACCTTGATTCCAAAACCAGAAAAGAACTCAACCAAAAAGGAGAGGCACAGACCAACTTCACTAATTAATATTGTTGCAAAAATATTCAAAGAGGAACTAGTGCATATATTGCATAATCTTTTACAAAACATAGAAAAGGAAGGAATCCTCCCCAACACAGTCTATGAAGCAAATACCACCCTGATCCTTGATCTCAAAACCAGGAAAGGACCCAACAAAAAGGAAAATCAATATCATTAATGAGTATTGATGCAAAAATATTTCATAAGATCTTAGCAGGCAAAATACAGCAACACATTAAAAAGGTTATGCATCATGATCAAGTGGGTTTTATCCCATGGATGCAAGGTTGGTTCAATATATACAAACCCATAAATGTAATTTACCACATAAGTAAAATAAAAAACAAAGACTATGTAATTCTCTCCATTGATGCAGAAAAGGCTTTTGACAATGTTCTACATCCTTTCTTAATCAGAACACTTAAGAAAAGTCTTAGGTGGGACATTTCTTAAACTGACAGAGGTCATATACAAGAAACCCACAGCCAATATCATATTGAATGTTGTAAAACAAAGCATTTTCATTTAGATCTGGAACTAGACCAGGATGAGCACTGTCACAACTACTATTCAACATAATGCTGGAAGTCCTAGCCATTGTAATCAAGCAAGAGAAGAATATCAAGGGTATTCAAATAGGAACAGAGGAGGTCAAACTCTTTCTCTTTGTGAATGACATGATCTTATACTTGAAACACCCCAGGGACTTAACTACCAAGCTCTTAGAAGTGATCAAGGAATATAGCAGTGTCTCAGGGTACAAAAATCAATGCCCACAAATCAGTAGCCTTCATATATGCCAATAACAGTCAAACTAAGACTAAAATCAAAGACCCTATTCCTTTTACAGTAGCTCCAAAGAAGATGAAATACCTGTGAATGTATCTAACAAATGACACAAAAGATCTGCATTTAAAAAACTATGAAACCCTGAGAAAAGAAATAGCAGAAGACATTAACAAATGGAAGAACATACCATAGTCATGGTTGAGAAATATCAACACTGTTAAAATGTCCATATTACCCAAAACAATCTGTAGATTTAATGCAATCCCCATCAAAGCACCAACTCACATTTTGTTTCTTTTTTTTTTTTTTTGGCCGGAGCTGGGTTTGAACCCACCTCTTCCGGCATATGGGGCTGTGCCCTACTCCTTTGAGCCACAGGCACTGCCCCAACAACTCACATTTTGAAGTAATTGAAAAAATAGTACATCTTTTCATATGGAACCAGAAAAAACCCTGAATAGGCAATATAACTCTTAGAAATAAATAACAAATCTGGAGGCATCACATTACCAGACTTTAGGTTATACTTACAAGTCTATAGTGATCAAAACGCATGGTACTGGCACAAAAATAGAAACATAGATCAATGGAATAGAATAGAGAATCTGGAAGTGAACCCAGCCACACATTGCCATTTGATCCTTGATAAGCCAAACAAAAGCTTGCACTGGGGAAAAGAATTCCTACTTAATCAATTGTTCTAGGACAACTTGTTAGCCACATGTAAAAGACTGAAACTAGACCCACACCTCTCACCATTAACAAAAATTAATTTGTGCTGGATATAAGATTTAAATGTGAAGGAGTTTAGACGCAAGAAGTAAAGAGGCTTGACACAGAGTCTATACCACAGGATTGAGTAGCTCTCGGGGATTCCTGTTGAGCAAACTTCAGGTTCATATTTATTATCATTATGCAGGAAGAAGGAGTTAAAAATTACCTATCGGATGTGAGCACTAAAAGAGGGAAACATGGAAAACATCAGACAGAAGGTCTCCAACTTGTTTTTGCAAAACTGCAGACCTGATGCAAGACTCTTGCCTCCAGCATCAAGAGACTTTTAGAATCTATAGAATCTTTACCATAACTTTTTGATCTGGTACAACAACATGTTCTTATTCTCACATATACATTCTCTCTCAGAGGCTAGTTTTCCAACCTTCTGCATGTACACAGCTCATATACCTTTTTCATGATTCTTTAAGTCTTCTGAGCAGAAAGTACATTCCCACAAAAAGAGTAAGCAAAGCAGTCTTCTGCTAGAGGTCATGTTAAAATTTTCCCTACAAATTTAAGACACAAAACAATAAAAATTTTAGAAAAGAGTGTAGGGAAAAACACTTGAAAATGTTGGCCTGGGAAAAGATTATATGAGGAAGACCCCCCTGGCAACTGCAGCAATAGAATCTACAGAGAAATTAATCAACAAGAAAAAAGCAAACAACCCCATTTATAAGTGAGCAAGAGACTTGAACAGAAACTTCTCTGAAGATGACAGACAAATAGGCAACAAACACATGAAAAAAAATGTCCATTGTCTTTAAGCATCAGAGAAATTGAAATCAAAACTGCACGGTGATAACTCCAATAAGATTAGCCTATATCACAAAGTCTCAAAGCTGCAAATTCTGGCATGGTTTTGGAGAGAAAGGAACACTTCTACACTGTTGGTAGGATTGCAAACTAATACAGGCCTTTTGGAAAGAAGTATGGAGAATTATTAAAGAATTAAAAGTTGACCTTTGATTTGATCCTGCAATACCATTATTAGGTATCTACTTAGAAAAACAAAAATCATTTTACCACTCAATTTTTATTGCCAAGTTATGGAAGCAACACAAATGCCCATCAATCCATGAATGAATTAACAAACTGTGGCATATGTTAACCATGGAATACTCATTAGTCATCAGAAAAGATGGAGACTTTATATCTTTTATGTTTACCTGGATGGAGTTGAAACACATTCTTCTTAGTAAAGTATCTTAAGAATGGAAAATAACATATCCAATGTGCTCAATACTAATGTGAAACCAATATGTAAACAATTACTCACGCAAATGATAAAACTCAAATACAGTCTAGCAAAGGGGAGGTAAGGAGGAGGGCAAGGAGAGGAGGAGGGGAAGGGGAGGAGGGGGGCAATTGGTGGGATCTCACCTAATGTACATAATGTGAGGGTGTTCAGCACCACCCCGGTGAAGGGCTCTTCTATAACAAAAAACTTTACCTAGAAAGTAAGAACAATGTAACCTAAAAATTTGTACCCTCGTATTAACTTGAAATAAAAATAAATAAGGTAGAATTTAACATAAAGAAAATGGAAGTAATCGAATCACACCAGTTTCTGTGACATTATTAATTTTGCAAAGAAGATTTAGCTTTTAAATTAGAGCCCTTGTAGGCACAAATCAAGTGAGACTGATGGTGAATATTTCATACATAGATCTCTTTTGGATTCATGGTCAGATGAGGAAGACACTGTGAGGTGAGCTTGAAAAGGTTGCAAAGAGTTTACTAGAAGCAAGGGGCTCACTTTCCTGACATGCTTGTCAACAGAAAATAAGACATACTCTGCAAAATAATTTAAAGAGATTTATTATGAACCAAATTTGTGGACCATGGCCTGGAGCTGTACCCAAGAAGCCTTCATCACGTGGATTTATTGTAGTTGGGTTACAGTTTGGTTTTATACATTTCAGAGAGACAGGAAATTACAGGTAAAGTCATGAATCAATACCTGGAAGGCATACATTGGTTTAGCCCCTGACAGGTTTAGGGGTATAGTCCAGGTGAAGATCCCCAAGAAGAGGAGGCGAGTTCAGGGATTAAGGAAAGGCTTTATTAGCAAAAGCAGAGTGGAGTCTGACCAGGAGTCAGCTCCCAGCTCACAGTTTCAAGAGACTTTGATTGGTGTAGTTGGAATTTGAGTGGGATTATGAGATATGAGGGAAGTCATTGTTTTTTCTGCCGAGTAGAGTGATGCTGTGTCAGGGACTGATCTTAGAATTACTCTCTTCTGCAGAAGTGTTAATCTTACACCAGGGCATTATCTCTAGTGTCAGCCAGGACTAGCCTAGCAGATTGCTTGTTCTGTTGTTTTCCAGGAAAACTGACTTTGAAGTATTCCAGGAGTATGAGGAGGGTGTTACTGTGACCATGCCATTTGGTCTCTGACATACTTTTCTTCACTAACTGTCCTTCCAAGATGGTTGTGCTTTTGTCAAGGTCATGAGGATTTACAGGAAGGTGGGGAGGGGGTTGCTGTGGTATGTAGATGGGTTTCTGGACTGCTTTCTCCCTCCAGCTATCACTCAGCATGGCTATACTCTTGTCAGGGTCATGAGAATTTCTTCCCTATTGTCCACAGCTGGAAAGGGAGGGACATCTCAAAGTGTGGGGGTGGGGTGGGGGGTGGAATGAGGTAGAGTGGATATGACAGGTTATAGGTGGGTTAAATTTATTTTCTTTAACTGCCAAATGGCTGAAAGAGTTAGGCTTTGTCTAAAAGATCAGGAGTCAGTGTGAAGGAATCCTTGAGTTAAGATAAAGATCTGTTAATTAGACACAAGCCACCAGCCACATACCAAGACTCAAATGATTTGTTACGTATATTGAAGAGCTATAGATTTGTCTTGCAAAGCCTTAGGCCTGTTCAAGAGTTCCACCTAATGTCTCTAAGAAGGGAGGAGAACACGTCTGATCTCCTTTCTTGTGGTTAGCAACTCACTTTTAGAGTAGTATCCTTCGGCCCAGTCAGTCAGCCACTGGGGAGAAATTTAAGATTTTATTTTCATTTATATGCTTTTCACATTTGTGAGGGAGAGTCAACAGCACCTGGAGACATCCTGATGGCATAGTTCTGTTCATTTTGAACAAAGTGCCTCTCAAAAAAAAGTGGCAAAGTGACTTTCTCAAGAGTCACTTTCTTTTGTCCTGTTCACTCTTGCCTGCTTGGCCCTATAGTCCACACAAGTACCTGCCTGGTGATGTTTATTCTTTTGTGGTCTGTTTTGTGCTCTCTCCTGTGATGCTACAAGGGGAGGTGATTGTTCATTATACTTATACTTGCTCTCATAGGATTGTTTTAGTGTACCTGGTGATGGCCCTGCTCTTCATAATGGATGTAGGCATCTGTGAACGTAAGGCAACAGGCATGCACCTTGAAGCTTTGTTTATCTCAGATTTGACTTCATTTTTCTCACCAAGGCTTTTGTGTTATCAAGTGATTCTTGGACTTTAGATCATCTGGATAAGAAACTGAAAACATAATATTATTTAAATACTGTTCTAAGATTTGCCCTTTCCTATATATAACAACTCATTCAACATGACAGAAAGGGAGCAGTTAGCAAAGTTTTCTGCATAGGCCTCCTTGAAATTTTAAGGCCTTCCTTCCGTAGATGTGGAGCTGGACTCAAGCTCACAGAAGTGTTGATTCATGACTCACAGAATCAGGTTTTTGCGGCTCTGGGTCAGGACTATAATTTCTACTTCCTGAAGAAGGGACCTGAACACAAATGTAACTTAAAAGTTTGATGTAACCCTTCAGATCTTTGCCCTACCTTTTTCTGGGAACCAATTTGTTTCTAAGCAAAACTGACCTCTTGAAATACAATGTTGGGGACCACCAAAAAACTCTTGGCTCTTAAAATGTACCCCTCACTGATCCTACTGAGATTTCTGCATTCAAAAGCTGAATTAAGCCAGGGCCACCCACATTTTGGTTATTCCTACATCATACTCTCTATTTTTGACTGTCTAAGAAACAATTTTTACTTAAATTTATTTGTTTAAAATTTAAATACATTCATTAAAAAGCAAATTTCTCATCACTACTAATTTAAAATAAACACTATAATGAAATTTTTTCCAGAAAAATATAAGAGAATAAAGTAGTTAAAAACAAGCATAACCATTCATGAGGTTCAGAACACACTAACCCCCCCCCCAAATGGCACGTTGATATTTACGAAAATAGCAGAAGCACAGCATAGAAATTAGAAAAAAAAAACTTTTTGATCTGATGTGATTGTGAAACCTACTTGACTTCACTGTAAAGTTTGAGGTCATACGATTTTCTTTCCAAGGGGTCTTGCTGTCAGCTACAGTCCAAGAAGCATATGAATAAACAGACTGTGCTAAGCTCTACCTCATTTATCACCACTAAGTCATCACCTTCTGGCTTCCAACAGTACTTATAGATGACTGCTTTTTATCAAGCCAAAGCATAAAAATACACAGATTTCTATGTTTATTTTGGTTTTTATTTGTGAACTTTTACGTTTTTCTCTTGTTAATCTGTGTTTTGTTATAAGGGTTTCAGCCCTGAACCTTGTGATGTGTTAGGAAAAGAGATTACTTTTTCTCTTCTATACCATTTATGAAACACTCTAAATCATTTCACAAAGGCTGAGCTAAAATATAACTAGTAGTATTTAGCCTTATACATTGTGTTAAGGTTCAAGGGCATGAAGATAAATAGATACAATTCCTGTCACCAAGGCATTAAGAATAATAAGGCAGGGAGACCCACAAACTCGTCATTGTAACTTGATGGTAGTGTTTGTTTGATGAAGACACATCCAGAGTGTTTTATAGGCAAATAGAGGAGCGTGATGCCCACGAGCTCACATGAGAGAACTTGTTTGGGTGGGTGATGCCAGGTCCAAGTGTCCCATGAGGTATTGAGAGATAATAGCTAAGTGACAGAGGGATGGCCTCTGGTGCAGGCTTGTTTCAAGGATAGAGCATACATCAGGGCATAGGGTGGGGATTGGATGTTCTGTAATTGTGAATGGTGGGCTTTGATGACTGGTCTTATTGAGATTTGAGCTTATTTTTTCTCATAGCTGATCATTTTCAAAGAACCTTGTATATGTCTTAAAGTCTTCAAGCAACAATTTCTTTCCGGGTCAAGATGGTGTCTTGGTGCTCATGTGTGTGACTGTGGGTATGTCCCTTCATTTTCAAAAGCTTAATATTCTCACCTCTAAAATGGAATCAGTTGCCTTGAAAGGTTGTTATGGGGATCAATTGGAACATAATACAAAGTGTGTGAAACTACCTTGCACTGTGATGTGAGCACACTGTAGGTACTCTGTATTTGTGGGTTTCTGTTTCATTTGGTCTACGGTAGTAAGCATGCAACCGATGTTTGCTAGTTATGGTAAAGTCAGAAAGGATTAACTGATGCATGTTTTTGTGAAATGTAGTTAAGGAAATATAGTAAACTTCAGAGTTTTCCTTTTTTTGCAGTTTTTGGCCGGGGCCGGGTTTGAACCTGCCACCTCTGTTATATGGGGCCGGGGCCCTACCCCTTGAGCCACCGGGCACCGCCCTAGACTTTAGACTTTTATTTTGATGACAGTGTCAAATAATTTTGTATTTAGGGCCTTTGTTGTATTTGAAGTTATTACAGACTGTTCTCAGCTTTAATGTGGCAAAGTGACAAAAGGGAGCTCAGGCAAAGAACATCATTGGTTTTGCATTATTCCTGGTGCTGGGAATATTATGCCTGTTAATGAACACCTCTCAGTCTAGTGCAGTGGCTCATGCCTGAAATCCTAGCACTCTGGGAGGCTGAAGCAGGTGAATCCCTTTAGCTCAGAAGTTTGAGACCAGCCTATGCAAAAGGGAGACTCCATTTCTGCTAAAAATAGAAAGAAAAAAATTAGCTGGTCCTTGCGGCAGGTGCCTGTAACCCCAGCTAAATGGGAGTCTGTGACAGAAGAATTGCTTGATCCTGGGAATGTGAGGTTGCTGTGAGTTAGGCTGACGCCATGGCACAGGCACTCTAGTCTGCGGTAACAGAGTGAAACTCTGTTTCAATAAAATAAAATAAAATAAAATAAACACCCTCTTTACCAGCTATTAGTCAATGTGCATATAAGACCTGGGCCAGGAAGCACCAATCAAAATCTATTTTTATTTTGGAAACATTGCAGAAAAATCCTGTTGAACCAGACTAAACGTACATTCCCAATAGCCTTGGAAGATACATATTCAGACCAATTTGGAGAAAAAATGATGAACAGTTCACGAGGAGCTTATGTCCAAGGTAGTTCATATTCCTTTTCAGTGGCTGTTCTACACCAGTGTGACTAAAAGATCAGATGATGGCAAGGATTCAAAAATGGCATTAAATGCAAAGTAAAACTTACTCCTCAGAAATATTGTACATTAGTCAAGACGGTGATGTTGATATTCCATTAATTCAAAATTCACATGTGTCAGGAAGCGTGCTAAGTGCTTACTATACAATATTTCAGTTAACATTCCCGAAAAGCTGGTGTTATATAGTTATTATCCTTTTCTAAAGATTAAATGAACTGAGCCTGAGAGAAGTTAAGGTTATAAGACAATAAACTGTGAAATACCCAATCTATCAGTAGCCAATCTTGAGGGAAATTGCCATGCTCTCCTTTGTCAGAGGATGAAAAAGATATTTCTCCTGAAATGAAACTCACAAGGAGACGTGAAATCAAGGAATATAACATATGTGAAAGTCATTTAAAAACAGTTAATTGTTTAGCATGGAAGCTATAGCTAATGTATCTTGAACACACCCAAAGAAACATATCATACAAAAGAGATGTCACATAAGTACCTGTGTGTGAAATTGCCTCTACTGTAAAAGAAACAGAAGTTCAATTAGAAACAACAAGTGAGATAAAGTCGTTTGGCTAGGTTTTTTTTTTTTAAATGTAATTTTTAATCATATATATTTAAGGTATACAACATATTTTGATATACATAGTGATTACTACAGTCAAACAAATTAAATCTCATATAGTTATCTTTCTTTTCTTTGTTATGGTATGAGTACCTAAAAATTATTCTCTTGGGGCAACGCCTGTGGCTTTGTGAGTAGGGCGCCAGCCCCATATACCAAGGGTGGCGGGTTCAAACCCAGCCCCGGCCAAACTGCAACAACAACAACAAAATAGCCAGGCATTGTGGTAGGCGCCTGTAATCCCAGCTACTTGGGAGGCTGAGGCAAGATAATCGCTTAAGCCCAAGAACTGGAGGTTGCTGTGAGTTGTGATGCCACAGCACTCTACTGAGGGTGACAGAGTGAGACTCTGTCTCTAAAAAAAAAAAAAAAATTACTCTCTTGGCAAATTACCAACACACCATATACTATTGTTACTTACAGCTTTTATGTTGTACATCAGAACTCCCAGCTTATTCATCAGATACAGCTAGAACTTCGTACCTTTTGGAATATATCTTCTCATTTCCCTCTGCCTTCTTCACCAGGATATGCTCTTAATAATCACGATTTTTTTTTCTGTTTCTATAAAGATGTGAATTTTATATCAGTGATTTTAAAAGTGTAGTGGCACAAAGTTATGCTGAAGTTTGTCCCTTGAATAATCCACTCCTTTATACATATATTACTGAACTCCTGGAGTAAAATTTTCAGCCAGAAATGTCCAACTAAGCATTAATTTGTGTGCTCTAAAGAGAAGAGAAAGTAGACCTGAAATGGGTTGATCCTGCAGACTTTCTGCATGTGGTTAATGGGATTAATTAGGTATAGGATTCCCTTGCCACTGAGAATGATTAGGTCACCAGACACGAATCGCACACTGCCTTGGTGGGAGAGGATGCTACTGGCAAAAATCAGTACAAGTTTTGTGGGCCCTGATGACATGTAAAATTTTTCATACCTTCTTTAAGAAAAAAAATACAAGAAGACAAAAACAAAACTAGGTTTATGGAGCCTTAGAGATGACAAAATTGTGATGAATTCTTATAGGAATGGAGACTCTTCCCTTTTCCCAACTTAGGAGACATTTTGAAAGAGGAACATGAAATAGGAACTATTTATGCCTCAGAAAGTTTTTGTAAAGGGTTCATTAATTTTTATTTCCATTCCCTGATGTTCTCACTGTAGGCCTAAGTCTAGATGTGGAATCAACAGGGTCAAAACAGATACCAATCTGAAATTCAAAAAATATTCTGTGATTAGATTCATGCATCCTGTGAGCAGACTTTGTCCTGAAATCAAGATAACAGAGCCTGCTTTCTCATTCCTATTGGAGGATTTGATATTCATAAACAATATTCACCAATAGAACCAGCACAGTATGCTACCACATTTCCTGGCTCTGTAGTTGAGCATGTGCGTATGACTAGCATGGCCAACAATTTGTGATCAGAATTAGTATGTCACTTCATAGCATGAGCACTTCATGGGTAGCCTAAGAGTATAAGATATTCCCCAGTTTCATCCTCTTTGCCATGGTAACTGCCAGTGGCAGAATGTGGCTGCTCTGTTACTCTAGCTGGAGCGAACAGACTCGGAACAGAGCCCCTAGGCTGACCCACAGTGAGCAAGAAGCTAGGTTATGGTTATACCCTTTCTGACTATTGTTATAGGTCACTAGCTTCTGAAGGTATTTATTACCCCAAACATCCTACCCTATCTTGTGAAATATGGCATCTTCTCAGGCCCTTATGAAACTAAACTTTTGATAGACTATCATGTCAGTTCACTTATTGAACAAGTAATTTATTGAACATGACTTTAAGGCAGAAATTATCTAGGCATCAAGTCCATTTCATTGAACAAGACAAAGATAATCATTTTCATGATGCTAATGACTAACTGGGAGGGGTGTGAGAGGGGTTCTGCAAGACTTTTCCGGATGTAACTGAAGGCCATCAGTGGAAGCATCTTGGGCTCAAGCTGGGACTCCACCAGGTGGATATGAAAACATTAATGGAAAGTAGGGAAATACATTCATTTTACAAAATTGTATTGCCCCATTATTTTGTACTACATTTCTTGCAAGTTCTTGTCCTGAAAAGCAGAAGAGTTCATACATTTGGGAGATTTTGGCAGTAATTAGGGAAAATTTTGGCAGTGAGGAGAAGAATTGGTTCATTTATTTTTTTCTTTCTCTTTTCCTATGGAGTTTCTAAACTGAGAATATCCTTTGATTCAAGGCAAGTTTGAGATGGGAGAAAGGAACTAAGGAAAAGGAACTAAGGAACATATTTATACTGGCTCTAGGTTTCCAGAGAGAAAAGTTAAAGAGATTTTGAGTTTGGTTTATGAAACCAAACTTGCCATCGTAATAAACTGAATAGAAACTTAGGAATACAGATTGCTCATTTGAGTAAGCATTACCAGCTTTGCATCTCTTAGAAGGCCAGCCCAAATATGATCTGATGCAGATAAGGAAACTGAAACATGGAAAGGTTGGGATCCCCCGAGCGAGACTCTTTGGCTCCATTACATGACTAGAAGTTGTGCTTTATACAAACTCAGCGGGGGCTTTTCAACTGTAATGTGGAGTTTGATTTCTGGCAACTCATAAACACCTAAATGGAAAGATGTAACTTTACTTCTGTAGCATACTATAAAATTGTGCCTGAACTTATACTGACCCCTTATTTGTTTGCACCAAGAAACTAACTTGCTCCCTTTAAATTCCTTCTTTGACTCAACTATTCCTAAATCAGGAAGTAAGTTTCAGTACAATTGCAGCACCTGCCGCTCTAAAGCACACCAAACTCAGTCTCTTGGTTTTTGTCCCTTAAGGCTTTTTAATTCATCAATCCCAGGAGATTTTCTGAGGTACTGTCCTTGTTACAACAGACTGAATGAAATACCCATTCCTTTGTAGTTTGAGTTTAGGGGAATTTTTAAAAGATTGGCAAGCTCTAAGAGATGTAAATTCCTAGCGATCTTTAAAAAAGAAAAATGTTTAAAAAGAGAAGCAGAGGTTTATGACTAATACAAATGTGGAGGAGGGAGTCCTGCATTTTAGCTGAGAAGCTCATTACTCAAAACAGTTCTAGTAAAATATAATGGCGTCACCTCTTTTATACAATGTAGAAGTTCTCAGAGTTTATTCAAAGAAAAGAGATGTGGAAGTCAAATTTCTGTATATCCTTAGGATATAACAATAATAATTTTAGCTTCTATTTATTGAGCAACTACATGACAGTCACTTGAACATATGCCAGTGATCAAGAATTATGCGTGAACATGGGGAAGAAATTGTGCTAGTTTTCTATTGCTGCATAACAAATTACAAAAACTTACTAGCTAAAAATTCCCCCCAGTTATTTTCTGTTTCTGTAGGTCAGAAATTCAGGTCAGCTCAGCTGGTCTCTGCTCGGGATATCACAAGGTTGCCAGGCTGAATTCATCTAAATACGTGGAGGAAGATTTTATCTTCAAGTTCATTCAAGTTGTAGAACAAATTCTGTGTGTGTGATTATAGATTTGAGTTGTCCATTTCCGTGTCAGCTGCTGGGCTCACTGACTGCTCCTGGAGGTCTCCTGAATTCTTTTTCCTTTTTGTGTAGGTCTCTCCATCCAGAACAGCATTTTGAGTATTTCTTGTGCTTCAAATCTTTCTGACTTCCTCTTCTGCCTTCTTCTTTGTCTTTTAAAGGGCTTATGTAAGTAGATGAGGATCACCTGGATAGTTTCTAAGGTTTTTTTTTTTTTTTTTTTAATTTTATTTTATTATTAAATCTTAGCTGGGTACATTAGTGAAATCAGGGGGTACAATGTGCTGGTTTCATATACAATCTGAAATATTTTCATCAAACTGTTTGACATAGCCTTCATGGCATTTTCTTTGTTATTGTATGAAGACATTTGTATTCTGCATTTAGTAAGTTTCACCTGTAACCTAAGATGTACCATAGGTGCGGTCCCACAAATTACTCTCCCTCCTCCCTAACCTCCCCCTTCCCTCCCTCCCTTGCCCCTTTCCCCATATTCTCATGCTATAGTTGGGTTATAGCCTTCATATGAAAACTATAAATTAGCTTCATAGTAGGGCTGAGTACATTGGATACTTTTCTTCCATTCTTGAGATACTTTGCTAAGAAGAATATGTTCCAGCTCCATCCATGTAAACACAAAAGAGGTAAAGTCTCCATCTTTCTTTAAGACTGCATAATATTCCATGGTATACATGTACCACAATTTATTAATCCATTTGTGGGTCTACAACAGATCAATAAATCAAAAAGTTGTTTTTTTGAAAAGTTCAATAAAATAGATAAACCTTTGGCTAACCTAACTGGGAAGAAAAGAGTAAAATCTTTAATTTCATCAATCAGAAATGGTAAAGACGAAATAACAACAGACTCCTCAGAAATTCAAAAAATCCTTAAGGAATATTAGAAGAAACTTTACTCTCAGAAACATGAAAATCTGAAGGAAATTGACCAATACTTGGAAGCACGCCACCAACCAAGACTTAGCCAGAATAAAGTGGAAATGTTGAATAGGCCTATATCAAGTCTGAAATCGCATGAACTATACAAAATCTCCCCAAAAAGAAAAGCCTGGGACCAGATGGCTTCACATCATAATTCTATCAAACCTTTAAAGAAGAACTAGTACCTATATTACTAGATCTCTTCCAAAATATAGAAAAAGAAGAAATAATACCCAACACATTTTATGAAGCAAACATCATCTTGATCCCTAAACCAGAGAAAGATCCAACAAGAAAAGAAAATTATAGACCAATATCACTAATGAATATTGATGCAAAAATATTCAATAAGATCCTAACAAACAGAATCCAACAACACATCAAACAAATTATACACCATGACCAAGTGGGCTTTATCCCAGG
>CAUYRH010096705.1:0-55008 GCA_963574655.1 Perodicticus potto
ACTACGAACGGTTGCGGGAGTGCAGACGTTTGCTCTTCCGATCGAGCACATGTGTGTGACGTGTCCTGTCACTGAGAGAGCTTCTGCACGTGCACATGCAGACTGTGTGTGTGGACATGCGTGTGACGTGTCCTCTCACTGAGAGAGCTTCTGCACGTGCACATGCAGACTGTGTGTGTGGACATGCGTGTGACGTGTCCTCTCACTGAGAGAGCTTCTGCACGTGCACATGCAGACTGTGTGTGTGGACATGTGTGACGTGTCCTCTCACTGAGGGAGCTTCTGCACGTGCACATGCGGGTATGTATGTGGACATGAGTGACGTGTCCTGTCACTGAGAGAGCCTCTGCACATGAACATGTGGGGGTGTGTGTGAGCACATGCGTGTGACGTGTCCTCTCACTGAGAGAGCTTCTGCACATCCGGTGTGTGTGTGCACATGCGTGTGACATGTCCTCTCACTGAGAGAGATTCTGGATGTGTACATGTGGGGATATGTGTGAGCACATGTGTGTGATGTGTCCTCTCGCTGAGAGAGATTCTGCACGTGAACATGCAGGTGTGTGTGTGCACATGCCTGTGACGTGTCCTCTCACTGAGAGAGCTTCTGCACGTGCACATGCAGACTGTGTGTGTGGACATGCGTGTGACGTGTCCTCTCGCTGAGAGAGCTTCTGGATGTGTACATCCGGGGTGTGTGTGAGCACATGCGTGTGACGTGTCCTCTGAGAGAGCTTCTGCACGTGCACATGCAGGGGTGTGTGTGAGCACATGTGTGTGACGTGTCCTCTGAGAGAGCTTCTGTACGTGCACGTGCAGGGGTATGTGTGTGCACATGCGTGACGTGTGGAGAGAGCTTCTGCACGTGCACATGCAGGGGTGTGTGTGCGCGTACACATGTGTGCAACGTCTCTAGCTTGCCTCAAATGTATGTGAATCTGCAGGTGCAAAGGTCAGCCTCAGACAGGTGAGCTGTCACCTGCTGGTCTGAAGAGATGCAGAAGTATGGCAATGATGGATTCCTATTCACACATTTTAAGGAAACTTACTCTAATTTAAAATCAAAGCTTCTAACTAATCAAAGCTCATGCTTTCAGTTTTGATGCTTTGTAGTTAAAGGATCCCACTTGCAGGTTCCTGAATGAGGAGACATCCCCACCCTGCAGCCGCAGACCTGGGCTTGATGCTCATGTCCACATCCAGGGGGTCAGGACTGAGCCACAGAACTGGAATGGGGCTGCTCACGCTCCCTGTAAATCAGTTGCCTCCCTCACGTGTCCTGTCATGATGGGGCAATGCCTTGCTCATGGTGTGTGGCTGGAAGAGAGACAGTTGTCATCTAGGACTGGCTCTCCCTGGTCACTGCCTGTGCAGAACCCTCAGCAGAACCAAGGGAGGGCATTTTAATCTAAATTCCTGCTCCCTGCAAGCTTCCAAAGTTCACATCTTTCTCTGTCACATCAGAGCAAAAACTGAAATTAAAAATCCCAGGGAAGCCCTCCAGGGGATTAATTTCCCCTTCTCTCTCCTCCTCTCCTCTCTGGGTCAGTGTGTGGAGGAAGAGCTGCTGGACTGTGTCTGTGTCTGGCGAGAACCCCCGCATTACCGCTGGGGGGTTCTGATTATGCGTGGCTCAGTGGACACATGTGCTGGGCTGGCTGGGACCCCTTGGTGGCACCAAAACAGTGTGGGTTTTTTATTTTGAGTGTGAGGATGGGAGCTAGTGCTGGCAAAGGGGAAGGAAACGGGCAATAAAACCAGAGCCGCTAGGCTTACTGGAGCCAGGACGCAGGGGGCTGCTTAATTGCTCTGAAATGAAAAAGATTCGGGGGTTTTCATGAAATCCCATCGGTCCACTTGCCAAGCCTCAAATATTAGATTGAATTACAGCTTCTAATCCTGCCCCTTCCCCAGTGTGTGTCTTATTCCTTATGGAGGTTTGTCTCCAGCTCCGGGGCCTGAGGGGGAGGAGGGCTGCTGGGAGCCTGCCAGGCTGGGCATGGATACTCCATGGAGGTACTCGCATGGGACCCTTTGGACAAGGGTCATGCACCCAGTTGTGCCCAGCAATCCAGGGACAGTTAGGAGCACAGCTTTCGGGGGCCCAGGAAAGCTCTCTGGGGTCAGAGCCAGGTCTTTCATCAGAGTGTAAAGGAGTCTTCAGGAGAGAAAAGTTAAGCAGTGCAGAGAAGTGTGGTGCATCGCCCGGTGCTCCCGGGACAGGGCGATTTGAGGGAGGAGGAAAGGAAGGGTGGGGCAAGGCACAGGGCCGCTGGTCGCCAGAGGGCAGAGGCAGGAGTGCTGCAGGGCAGGAGCTGCTGACCCCACCCAGCTGCAGCTCGGCGGAGCGGGGGAAGTGCGTGGAGACCAGCTGGAGTGAGTCAGCCCCATGAAATGCTGGCCTTCCCTGAGTGCAAGGCGCTGTCGGAGGGAGGCAGGGGCAGCAGCAGACAGGAGCCGTCACACCAGGGAAGCACAGGCCCTGCTCTGCCTGGGGAGCAGCGCGGACCCCTCCTGCTTCACACCAAGCCAGGATGAAGGGCAGGGCAACCGAGGCCTCTGCCGACAGTGTCAGGCCCGGCCCGGACAGCCACATGCTGCACCTTCAGAGAGCTGCAGGCACCAAACACAGTGTGCCTACCAGGGGTGGAAACGCCTGCGCTTTCAGGGTGTGCTCAGGAAAAACTGATGCTGAGATCTCCAGGACAGTCTGTTTCTTATTTAGGAGTGGGAAAATTCATTAGGGTACAGTTTTGAGTAAGTCTCCAAGAAAAGTGATAGGAAGACGTAGCAGTATGGATGACGTGGTGTGGAGCCAAGGAAATTTCGGAGACCATCAAGATCCGTGTGCAATGGAAGCAGGGAAGGTCCTCGTGTGTTGAAGCTGTTACCAGCACCACACGAGGGAAGAGGGGCTGGCTTTCTAGTTCCCAGTTCAGTATGAGCTGGACTCACACCATGAGTAAGCTCACGTTTCCCTGGACAGGATATCGCTGTGCTTTTACGGGGAGGCCTCGGAGTCACCTGTTGCAGGTGCATTGGGCGCATTGCTGTGGGGAGGGACGTTCTGCCTCCTGTTCACCTGCTGGCCTCTCTGCGGTCCAACCTGGTATCCGTTCTCCCTCTGTCACACCCTGGATCTTCACTCGCCAACCCCCAGTGGCCTTTCTTGGGCTTGGTACTGGGTGAAGGGTGTTGCTGATGTCCAGGGTGCTCTGATCCCCGAGGTACCCTCCATCCCATCAGGAAGCAGCTCCATGGGAGACATAGGAAGCTGGAATTCTGAGGTACAATCGTCACCGTGACTTCCACACAGGGGCCCTTCATTTCCAAGCCATCCGTGGTCCTGGGGGGAAGTACCACCGATGGTCTCAGGGTGGGGAGAAGCCGGTTGAGCAGTGGGGCAGCTGCATAGGAGACTCAGCTTCCAAGTGCTCGGAGGATGGACTACTTATCCCAACCTGCGTCATCGCGGGAGGAAGTGGTGTTCTGCACAGCTCAGTCTGGGAGAACAGTACCTGTGGTGGGTTGGGGACTGCCGCCTTGCTCACACTGACTGGAGACAGAGGGCTCCCTGGGTGCAGGGTAGGAACGGATCAGACAGGCCCACTCCTGCAGGGACGTCTGGGCCCTTCCATAAACCTTGTGTGATTTAAGCCTCACCAAACACTCCTAGATGCAAGTTATTATTCTCATTCTTTCAAGTGAGAAAGCTAAAACCAAGAAATGTTAGTTAACACCAGCTGTTGTAACAAATAAACCCTCAAATGCATAAAAGTTAAAAATGACAGAGGTTTATTTCTCGTTTATGTAAACTCCTAGGGGTATTCATTCCCAGCCCTCCTCCAGACATCAGCCTGGGGTGCACGCCTCTCCACCCTCAGGACTTCTCAGTTTTTACACACTTGCTGTGCATTGGTCCCCAGAGTGAAACTAATTTAAAATTTGGTAAGAATGGCATTTTAGAACTGCAATGGATCATAGCCATGATCGCTTGAATTCCGTACTTTATTAAATAAGAAACTCAAGGGATTGAGGAGTTGGTCAAGATCTGAAGATTAGATGTATAAAAATTTGTTTGTACACTTGGTTCCACAGATGCTGGTGAAAATGTGCTGCTTGGGACAGACTCCCCCCCACCTCAGTACATCACGAACACAAACAACTTGAACATTCTACTCAGTTCCTACCTGTAGACATAAAACATGAGGAGTCAGAGTTCTAGAAACCATTGGCATGAATATTTTGGCAAGGACAAAAAAATGCACGTGGTTGTGGGTGGCAATGCCATTCAGAGATATGGTGGCCCCCTCCCCCATTCAAATGTTCCTTATAGGTGGCAAGTGAGATTTCTCGGTTAACTATCAGAGAGGTGAATTTGATTGTGTCTTATATTTGGTATTTCTCATATTTCTGATGAAGACAGTGTGGAATAGGGCAGGAAATGAGAAAGTGGGTGCTCCACTGCCCTCCACTGGGTTCCCAAGTGGGGCTGGTGGCATCCAAGGGCTGCTTGTAGGAGAAGAGGGACAGAAATGGAGAAAAGGGAGGTGGCGGGTTCAAACCTGGCTCCGGCCAAAACAAAAAAAAAGAAATTGAGAAAAGGAGAGTAAGAAAGTTCCAATGCAAAGTCCTGCATGCAGGGAGAGCATGAAAAAGTGAGAGGATACATCTCATCTTTTGATTCACGTTCTCTGAAACTGAAGAGTGAAACCTACTCTCTCTTTAGGAGATTAAAATCTAGGCTGGCCGTCTCCGTCGGAATGTTTGCTTGTCTCCTTGAGTGGACCAGCAGTGTGGTGTGGGATGACGCAGACCTGCGAGGGCCGGACAGCTGACCAGAACGAAGGTCAGATGCTAACCTCCAAATATTCTATCTTGTTTTTTTTTTTTTATAATTTTATTAAATCATAATTGTGTACATTGGTGCAATCATAGGGCAGAATGTGCTCCATATACAATCAGAAACATTTTGATCGTACTGTGAGAGATAGCCCTCATAGCATTTTCTTAATCACTATATAAAGACATTGATACTCTACATTTAATAAGTTTCACCAGTACCCTACTAAGATGCACCGTAGGTGTGATCCACCCAATTGCCCTCCCTCCACCCATCCTCCCCCCTCCCCTCCCCTCCCTTTCCCTTTTCCTTGTATTCTTGTGCTATAATTGGGTTTTTAACCTTATTTTTTAGAAGGCAGCATAATATCAAAGTGCCTTTTGCCTTTAAGAAAATCCTTTTGGATTTTCTTAAAGGCAAAAGGCACTTTGATATTATGCTGCCTTCTAAAAAATAAGGTTAATAGTCATATTCCAAAAATTCAGCAAATGATGTCTTTAGGAAAATTGCTGGCAACAATTTTTACAAGACATTTTTTTTTTTTGAGACAGAGCCTCAAGCTGTTTCCCTGAATAGAGTGCCATGGCATCACAGCTCACAGCAACCTCCAATTCCTGAGCTCAAGCGAGTCTCTTGCCTCTGCCTCCCAAGTAGCTGGGACTACAGGTGCCCGCCACAATGCCCGGCTATCTTTTTTTTTGGTTGCAGCCGTCATTGTTGTTTGGTGGGCCTGGGCTGGATTCGAACCCACCAGCTCAGGTGTACGTGGCTCGTGCCTTAGCCCGTTGAGCCGCAGGCGCCAAGCCATTTACAAGACATTTTGAAGATACTAAACAAGCCCAGAATTAACACAAATGCCAATGATTATATTCTCAAAACACTAATTTTAGATGATTTATGCAGTACTTCCTCCTAAATTTAGATAGAAGATATTGCCCATGAACTATTTTTCAAATCAATAGCAAAAGGCTATTGACTAGCACTATCTCTACCAAGATTAGAGCCACATCAGCTGAAACTAACACTCCTAAAATTTCCTTCCGGGACTTGACATTTTTTCCTCTTCCTCCCTGACATAGTAGAACATAGTACAGTGTCTCATTTCATTCTAATATAACAAAATAGAATAAACTAAGTATCCTATGAACAAAAGAAAATTATTTATTCCGGTTCAGAGGCTGGGAAGTTCACACCAGATTTAGTGTGGTGAGAACCCACTTCATGGCCTGGTGTGGTAGCTCACTCCTCTAACCCAAGTACTTGGGAGGCTGAGGTAGGTGGATTGCTTGAGCTCAGGAGTTTGAGACCACCCTGAGGAAAGAGCAAAACCCCCTCTATACTCAAAAATAGAAATATTAGTTGGGCATTGTGGTGGGTACCCATAGTCCCAGCTACTCAAGTGGCCGAGGCAAGAGGACCTCTTAAGCCCAAAAGTTTGAGGTTGCTGTGAACTATGATGATGCCACAGTGCTCTACCATGGTAACCATGTAAGACTCTATCTCAAAAAAAAAAAAAAAAAATCTAAATTCCTGAAATTGTATACTAAATTTGGTGAGTAAATTAAAAATATGTAAAAGAAGAAAAGAAAAAGGAAAACGAGAACCCACTTTATTATAGATAGTCATCTTCTCATTTTAACCTCCATGGCGATCGAGGCCAGGGATCTTTCTCAAACCTCTTTTTCTCATATAAGATCACTACTCCCATTCACATGAGGGCGCTGCCTCCATGACCTAATCACCTCCAAAGAGACCTTACCTCCTTATACCATCATCTTGGGAGTCAGGATTGCAACATACAAATTCCAGAAGACAAAAACTGCCATACCAGAGCAGAGAAATATCAAAACTATTACATAATTAACTTCTGAAACAGTCTTTCTCCCACTCTTATGAGTTTTTTCCATCCAAAGGAGAAAATTTATTGCTAAATATGGTCTTTTATTTCTATTGCATTTTAAACTTCATCTTTGATAGAAAAATAATGATCTTTCCCATGGATATCATTTGCATTATAATTTCTATCATCATTTTATGACAACTGACATTGGAAAGAAAATGGCAAATGAGTTAAATTTTAACTTGATGACTCAAAGCAAATGTTAAGAAGCATTTATTAGTGATCTAAGACTTAAAATAAATACCTATTGATTAATTAGATTATTTGTAGACTTTAAAAAATTTTTAAAATAAAAGACAACTCTGCTTTGTCAGAGCTTAAAAAATTTCTCAAGTACATTAACTCATATATTGTATTCTGCATGCTGAACAGAAAATGGAGTTTGCTTCCAGAATTATTTTCATGATTCATTGACTTTGAAAACTTTTTGTACAGTACAATGGAAATATTAACCTAAGTCTATTCTAGCAGCAAATAAAATTTAAGCAGAAATAACTTAAATGACATTTTTAACTCCTTTGCTTATAATACATTTATGGTTTTTAAACTGCCTTTGGATGAAAACATCAGAACTTTAACAATCAAGCATGCATGCATCTAAGAAATAAATTGAAATTTTAGATGCATTTAATGTCTGTCTGGGTGTTTTACATCTATCAGAGTAGAATACCATCTCATGATACCTGGTACAAGGAAATTTTTCATTTTAGAAAGACTATTACACTTTAGATACGTGTAAACTTCTAACAGAAAAAGAAGTCAGGAAGCATTCTCTGCATTCTGCAATCCTACCTTCGACCCACTGAGCCCTTAAGCCCCTACTGCCACACTGGATTAGTTTTCTCTGCCCTCATAGAAGCCAACCTTACACTTTGATCTTATATCACACTTAGCATACCACATTAGAATTTGGCTCTGTGCTGAAAGAAAGAAGCACAAGGTAGAGTCCTCAGAGAACATAATTTTTGCCCCCTAGAGACTGAAGAACAAAGATTGTTGAGGGGCACACAGGTGGCAAAGTCAAAGGTTGAAAGACTTGCTGTCCAGCTATTTCATCACAAATGCAGCAAGGGTGGCTACTTAAGGTATAGCTCTTTTTTCAGACTAGAATATTCATTTGACAAATATTTATTGAGCTCATACTACATGTCAAGCACTGTTCCAAGAACTTGGAATACATCAATGAACAAAACAAAGATCCCAGCTCTCATGTCAATTACACCCAAGTCAGTAGAAATAAAGGAAAACATTCATAGTAAATAAATACGTCTTACAAGAGATTGTAAGTGCTAAGGAAAAAGAAAAAAAATTAAGCTGAATTAGGAAGATGAGAAAATGGCACCTGTAGTAGGGTGAGGGGTAAATGTAGGTTGCAACATTAAGTAGAGTGATGGGCA
Source organism: Perodicticus potto (assembly GCA_963574655.1). Taxonomy (NCBI): domain Eukaryota; kingdom Metazoa; phylum Chordata; class Mammalia; order Primates; family Lorisidae; genus Perodicticus; species Perodicticus potto. Next base: position 8,141 of record CAUYRH010096705.1, read on the forward strand.
TTTGTTCAAAGATTCTAAGCTGATAATTAACTGAGTGGCTTCCTGGGATAAGATATCAGGGAAGAGCTAGACCACTAGCTCTGACTTGAACATGTATCAGAATTCCCTAGGTAAAAGAGGTTGTTAAAACACAGAGATGGGAGTTGGGTATCCTGGTTCCCCAAACACAGCTGACTTGGTTTGATCATTCTGTGAACTAGAAAGTTCAATCAAGGCACAAAGGGAATTGAAATCGACAGTGGGTGGAAAGCCAAAGTAAAACTGGAGCAGCAGAGACAGCGTGAATAGAAAGCAAAAGCAAAAGTAACCTGCACACATTTCAGCATAACAAAGAGACTTGTTGTTTAGGAACAAAGACAAAGTTGAGAGCACTTCCAAAGACAGCGGGAAGCGGGTCCCTCCCATAACTGAGAAGAAGTGGGAGAGACGCACACAGAGGCAATGTAGAGGCACCGATAGCCTCTTCCTCTCAGTTAGAAATTGGCTGTAACTCCCTGGTTTCAATGCACAGCCAGGCATTATAGCCCTTTTCTGTTGGTCATTGATTATTGTCCTTTTCTATTGGTCACTGATTACCTAGGTTACCTCATACTCACATTCTTTTCCCTTTTGGGGCTAAAACTGTTGAGTGCTGACGACAGTGTTCCCACAGCTTATCTCTGGGCCCTCCAGGCTTTCTTGTTCAGCAGGCCAGGCTCTCTACCCATCCTTCTTGAAGCCCTTTTCCTGTGTCCCTTCTCATGCAGATTGACAGGATTTACTCCCAAAGTTTCTGATTCAGTGTCAGGGCTGGAGATGAGAATTCACATTGCTTAAAGTTCCCAGGTGATACTGATGTTGCTGGTCCAGGGACTACATTTTGAGAGTCACCGAGCTACAGGAAAAGCCCAATGTGGAGATGTGCCAGATGTATTCAAATGTTTTCCTGAGTGAGGGCCACCCAGGGAAGAGCCAGCTGGATCTATTCTAAAATAATTTTACCCACAAAGGCTACTTTCAGAGGCTGTGGGCTGAGCACCAGAAAATTATGGACTAAGGGGAGAATTTTCTTGACCAAATGTAAACTTTCTCTGAACTATCAAATTCACTCCTTTCAAGACCCTACTTCCTCCACTTGTAAGCCCATTTCTAATTGGTTTTTTTATTTACCATTGGACTTTACCTTTCTGTGAATATCCTCAACTCCCTTGCTACCTTGTGCTTCCCCAAAGTAAGGTATAATCCAATAATGCTCCTTTTCCACTCTCCTATGGCAACAGAGCATTAAAAAAAAAATGGCACTGGGCGGCGCCTGTGGCTCAGTGGGTAAGGGGCCAGCCCCATATACCAAGGATGGCAGGTTCAAACCCAGCCCCAGCCAAACTGCAACAACAACAACAAAAAAAATAGCTGGGCATTGTGGCAGGTGCCTGTAGTCCCAGCTATTCGGGAGGCTGAGGCAAGAGAATCACCTAAGCCCAGGAGTTGGAGGTTGCTGTGAGCAGTGTGACGCCACGGCACTCTACCAAGGGTGATAAAGTGAGACTCGGTCTCTACAAAAAAAGTGGCACTGTGGTATAGACTGACAGATACACAGCTTTAAACATACACAGAATTCTTTCATCTCCCTTTGATTACCTCCTTTTCTGTCCATTCAGCAACAGCAGTCTGTTGTGGGTTCTTGGTGTCCTCTTAGCCAAAGAATGACCAGACATGCCAATAGCTAGGCATACAAGAAGCCAAGCTTATTGGCAAAATAAGGTATGTTTGCCATAGACAGTGAACAGGCCCCCAGCTATAACCAAGGCCCCAATATGGTTTGCAGTCCTGTTTTATATTGACTGGACCTCCTGCCAGTTCAAACGTCATCATCAAACCAGTTTGAAGGACAGTTGGGAGCTGTATAACCTGAGTCTTACAGGGCATGTGGGTTTTCCATGAGCTTCTCTGAAAGCCCATTGCAGGGCACAGAGGGACACAATGCCGATTTAAACGAATGACATGATAATTGGCCTCAGATTACTCCAAGTCACCATCTAGCCTTTTTTTTTTTTATTAAATCACAGCTGCGTACATTAGTGCAATCAAGCGGTACAATGTGCTGGTTTCATATACAATCCGAAATGTTTTCATCTAACTGTTTAACATAGCCTTCATGGCATTTTCTTTTTCTTCCCCAGTGGTAAGACAGAATTTATTTACAGAAAAGAATACAGAAAACACTAAAGCTCCTGGTAGAGAGAGAGAACTCAAGTGGGGAGAGAAAAGCTCTCTCCGTTTCTCTTCCAGTCTTTCCCCGTTTCCCCCTTTAGGCTTTTAGTCTTGGGGTATATATAGGTGTATGGGTTCCTTGGCCAGGAAACGAATGAACACAGTCCCTTCCGCCGGGGCAGGGTGAATGAATGTATCAATGAACGAACACAGTCCCTTCACCATCTAGCCTTTATTGCATCAGTTGCCTGCACACTGGATCAAAAGTGATTGTCATGTTGTCTACATGGGGTTATACCAATTTATGTCAGCAATGCATAAGAGTGATGCTTTCAAAAAAAAAAAAAAGTGATGCTTTCCCTCACTCTCAGTTAACAGTGTTTTTTATTAATTTATTAATCCATCATATATTTTTCTTTTTTTTTTTTTCTTTTTTTTTTTTTTTAGACAGAGCCTCAAGCTGTCACCCTGGATAGAGTGCCGTAGCATCACAGCTCACAGCAACCTCCAATTCCTGGGCTCAAGCGAGTCTCTTGTCTCCGCCTCCCAAGTAGCTGGGACTACAGGCACCCACCACAACGCCCAGCCACTTTTTGGTTGCAGCCATCATTGTTGTTTGGTAGGCCTGGGCTGGATTCGAACCCGCCAGCTTAGGTGTACGCGGCTGGCGCCTTAGCCCGCTGAGCCACAGGCGCTGAGCCAAGTTTTTAAAAAAAAAAAAAAAACAGATTTGTTTGTGATCTTCTGCCTTATAGCCCTTTATTTCATGATGCTATTCTCCTGACAAAGAAAAATGCTGCCAATGAAGTGCTTACAGTAATTATAAACGGATTCCTTACCTCTAACCAATCTCCTTCATGAAAGATACGGCTGTGCTGCAGCTGGCAGTTGGCCGACCATACCCCAATCATGTTGATCCTGCCTCCAAGTTCTGCTATATAACATTAGCTCTCTTAAGTTAAAACCAAACTGCACTGCCCCCTCATGAGCTTCATTAGTTTTTGCCCTGTTTTGTAGTTTTGATGAGCATTAGAGCCTCTGTAATTTTGTCAGGTAATACTAACACAGAAACCATAAGGCTTACATTTATCATAAAGTAAAGAGAATTAATTTAACCATTGATATAAACAGACTAAGCTATATCTTGGTCCTGAAATAAAATAATACTTATAGTAACATATAGCAGCATTAATTTTTGATTTGCCAGGCACTTCTGTTCCAAAACAGCTGAAGAAGAGGCACAACAATAATTAAAAAAGAACAAAATCATTAAATTTCATCAGCTTGAACCGTTAACAAACTCACAAGCTTGATAGAACTCAGTCCCTTCAGTGTTCAACTCGACACAGGCGCAATACTGAAGACAGGGAAGGAGTTCCACTACCCATTTATTATTGTTACAGTCCAGTATTTCTGTCGGGTGCCTGCCTTCCATAGTGAGAGGCACTGCGGAGACACAGATCAGTGTGACAGACAGGAATATGACCCAAGAATATCAATCAGACTTGCTCCGGGTTGTCGTTTTGTTTTTATAATTTTAACCGGGCTAAAGCAATACTTCTCCCTACAAGATATTACTTATTTAATTTACTTTTCAAAAATAAAACTTGCTCATTACACAGTATAATTCGCTGTTTTTACACATAATGGAACCATAGCCACCCAGGTTCCACACCTATGGATGACAGTTAACAAGAATTGAAATTTGACAAATGACACTCCAAGTTTATATTTTTGTCACCATTGCTAATCACGAGGAGCTTACCAATTATGGACCACCTTAAAAATTTCCAATAGAAAGAAAATGTTCATTAAACTTGAAAATAATTTCTCCTACAATTACACAGCACAGAACTACAAGAAAGAAATGGTTAGTTCAAGAGATTTAAAAATACAAATAAATTACTAGGAGAATTTGTAGTGAAACAGTTAGCAATATATAGTATTATAAGTGAGTAAAAAGTAACAAATATGACTCCACGACTAATACATGTTTTGCTCCTGCCTCCCGTTCACTGAGGAAAATAATGCTATTTGGATGCCAGAAGGACTTGAAGAAGTGAGATGCTTATTTCTTATCTCACTGACAAAATTTTGACCCAGTTAATATTGCATTTTAGTTGAAGAACTCTCAACCCTTGATTTCCAGGGAAATATTTTCTCTCACCAATAACTTGAGTTCTTAGGACACATCTAGGTTTCATTTACTTTGTTCCCACACTTCTCTAACCACAGAGTGTTGACGTTTCTATGGACTCAGCCCTGTCCATGCAGACTTGATTTTATGGTGGTCTTAAGAAATAAAATCTAAATGAGTTCTAGAAAACTTTTAAAATTCAAAATGCAGTTTTCTTTATAGTAGTGGGTTATAAAGCAAATTTATGAATTAAGATAAAACCTATTACTGATGTAAAATAAATTAATTTTTAAAAGAAAAATCAGATAAATTGGACATCATGTTTAAAAATCATATGCTTTAAAGGACATGCAAAATTAGTTGACAAAAACAGCTAAAGAAAATGCCTGAAAATCATATTTCTGATGATTTCCAAAATTTGCATAGGATAAACAAATATTTACAACTCAATAAGAAATGGGCACAAGACCCAATTAAAAAGGGCAAAACATCGAAAGACGTATACTTAAAAAAATTAATAAATGGCCAGTGAGCATATAAAAATGTGTTCCACATCATCAGTCATTAGATAAATGCAAACTAAAATCACATGAGATACACTTACAAACCTGCTAGATGGGCTTTAACCAAAAGGTAGAAAAATAACAACTGCTGGTGAGAATGTGCACAAAATTGGTAGAAATGTTGTAGGATATAGTTACTTGGTACAATTGTTGTACAAGTCTTAACAAGATAAATTTGCCATATGGCCCAGCAATTCTACTTTTGAGTATATGTCAAGGAGACTTAAAACATAAATCCCTGCAAAAACTTGTATGCAAATGTTCATAGCAGTATTATTTGTAATAGCAAAAAATGAAAACGATGTCCATTAATTGATGAATGGATAAACATAAGTTATATATAGATCCCTATGAAAGTTTTAAGACAGACTGTGTTATGGTCTCTTATTTCACTTCCAAGAAACACAGTCAACCGTGCCCTTTATCAGTGATCCAGGCAAGTTACAACCTGTTTGGCTTATTGGGGTCACGAGGAGGGCTTCATTTGTTTCCGTCCACACAGATTTTACATTTCTCAATATTGTATGTCTCAAACCTTTCATGATGACTCATGTATATTCATACAATGAGATATTATTCAGACATAAATTGGAATGAATACCTGCCATAACATAAGAGAATAATATGCCGTGCACAAGAATCCAAACTTAAGACGTATTGTATGATTTAATTAATGTGAAATGTGCAAAATAGAAAGATCCAAAGAGACATAAGGTAGATTATTGGTAGACAGAAGCTGAGAAGAGAGTAGAATGGACTGTGATTCTAGTGGAGATTGTGTCTCTTTATTTGACTGGTAAAAGTGTTCTAGGATAAGACAGTGCTGATGGTTACACAACTTTCTGAATACAGATACATTTCAGTTTACTATGCTTTCTTTATTGGACTTCATAGATATTGAATTTTTTTGTAAATGGATGCTTTTGGCAACCCTGCATTGAGGAATTTGTGGATATAATTTTTCAACAACATATACTCAATTTGTGCCTCTGCATCACATTTTGGCAACTTGGTGATAGTGAATGTAGTCGATAAATGTTGTGTAGTGATTCCTCTTCTCTCTCTCCTTGAGCTTTTCCATTTTCTGAGACATAAAAATATTGAAATTAGGCCAATGAATAACCCTAAAATGAAATCTAAGTGTTCAAATGAAAGGAAGGTTTGCATGTATCTCATATTAAATCAAAAGATAGAAATGATTAAACCTATTAAAGAAGGCACGTTGAATGCCCAGATAGACCAAAAGATAGGCTTCTTGCATCAAACAGAGAATTTGTGAATGCAAAGGAAATAGTTCCTGAAGTAATTTAAGAGTGCTACTTCAGTGAACACGCAAATGATCTGAAAGCAAAATACACTTATTGCTAAAATGCAGAAAGTTTCAGTTATGTCCATAGAAGATCAAACTAGCCATAACATTCCTTTAAGTCAAAGCCTAATCCAGAGCAAGGCCCTAACTTTCCATTTCTATGAAGATTGAGACAGATGAAAATTGTGAAAGAAAAGTTGGAAGTTAGCAAATGTTGGTTCATGAAGTATGAGTAGAAGGTGTCTGTATAACATAAAAGTGCAAGGTGAAGGAGCAAGTACTGAAGCAGAATGTGCCCCAAGTTATCCAAAAGATCTAGCTAAGATCATTGATGACGGTGGCCACGCTAAACAACAGATTCTCAATGCAGACAAAGTGGCCTTATATTGAAAGAAGATGCCATGTAGGACTTTTCCAGCTAGAGAGGGGAAGTCTATGCCTAAGTTCAAAGAGTCAGAAGACTTCTTGTTAAGGGCTAATGCAGCTGGTGACTTTCAATTGAAGCAAATATTCATTTACTGCTTTGGAAATTAGGAACTCTTAAGAATTATGCTAAATCCACTCTATTTGTGCTCCATAAATCATACAACAAAGCCTGGATGACAGTAAATCTGTTTACAGCATCGTTGACAATATCCCAAGCCTACTATTAATATCTACTACTAACAAAAATTAAAAAAAAAAAAGATTTCTTTCAAAATTTTGCCATTCATTGACAAATGCCCTGTTCACCCAAGACTGGCAGTGGAGATGTATAGCAGATAAATGTAGCTTCCTTGCCTGCTAATGCAACATCTCTTCTGAGGCCCATGGATTAAGGAACAATTTTGATTTTCTTGTCTTATTCTTTAAGAAATATATTTTGTATGGCTATGTCTGGCATAAATATTGATTTCTCTGAAGGATCTGAGCACAGTAAATTGAAAATTGCCTAGAAAAGATTCATCATTTTAGATTTCATTCATAGGAGGTGGTCAACTCCTCACCTATTAAACACCGTTTTTAAAGAAATATTTATGGTTTTGATTTTTAGGAATAGTTTATTGGATAATTTAATCATCCACTAATGGACGCAAAACACACATGACAATTAGGATGAAGGATGTAGAGGTTACAAAGTTTCAGACACTAGAAACAATTTATTTAGATCTTTAAAGAAAGCAGCTAGATAATATGAATAATTATAGTTCAAGGAAAAATTAATATGTCATAAATAAGACAAAGAAAAAATGATATAACTGTTTAATATAGTCAAAGCTTTTCCAATAGGGAAAATCAGAGAAACATTTATGAGTAAAATAAAAGTTTTGGTTGATATGAAGAAATGAATTGAATGTAGAAAAAAAAATTCCATTCCAAAAGGATGGAAAATGTATACTTTTTTCTGTTATTAATTTTGTTCTTTAGAAATGGTACAGATACTAGAAATAATCTGCACATGATTTTAATTAAGTTTTCTTATATCAAGACATTAGATGCTTTTAGAAAATCAACAAAATGAATGAAGAAAATATGACAAAATATGTAACTTAAAGTAATTCTCAGAATGAGTGATTAATTTGTTACTCTGATTTCTCCATGTGGCTTTCACAGAAATTATTTGCAAATAAATAATTAAGAAAAATGGCAGTATTGAGAAAACATACCTACTTCAAATTATTTTTTAATAATATATGAGCCATTATTAAATTTTTTTACATATGCAAAAATTAATAAATGGAAAATAGGTGCAGATGGAGACAAATGGAGCCCTACTAGCAACACCAATAAGCCAAGAAGTTGAAAGTTTCACAGATGATTCATAAAGGACTCTATTGACTGTGTTTCTTAAAGTGGAATAATATCTTAACATGTCTGTCTCAAAACTTTCATAGTGAACTGCATGTATTGTTAGAAAGACAAATGAAAAACAGTGATTATGCTATTCTACTAAGCATTCTCTATGTGGAATATGAGATAAGGATGTTATTACAAAGATGAAATAAATTCAATTTACATGTTAGTGATGCCATTTCAATATTTAGAAAATGCTTTGGTTCAGTAAAATATGATTGGCAGTGTTATAGTAACAGTATAAATGAATAAGTACATTTATCTAGATGTGGCACCTACGTTGTAATTTAGGCTAATGTGAATGTTACTTGAGCTTAATTACAATGTAGAAGAGAATTTATCATCTGATCTCATCAAAGAAAATGACTATAGGGAAACATTAGTGAGGAGGTTTGAATAGAAAATTGAAGGTAATTGGCCAGATAAAAATTGTGAGGTTTAAATAAAGTACTCATAGTTAACAGTAAGGGTCAGTCTCAAGAATATACACAGACTTATAGGAAAACTATCAGAAAAAAATGGAAATGGGTTGTGGATGACAAAAACAAATTTGCTTATTTGCACATGTATTGACCATTTTCTTTGCAAAACAAAATTGATTTCTAACCAGTAAAAGTGAGGTTACAGGGCACGTACAGATCACAGAGTTTATAAAATGCAGATGGACACTGCCACATGGAACAATGAAGGGTGACTGTATCAGTATTACCAGAACCATCTCCTCAAGAGCCATCTGCAGTTGTTTTTAGATGTATCTCAGAGGACTCATCAGAGCTTCAAAGTAGTAACTCTTTTCTTAGTATTCCAACAATTTTTATAGAATCTGATGTAATTCCACACAAACAGTTTTTAGAAAGTTTTCCTTTGATAGTTCAAAGGCATATTATGTTTTCCAGGAATTGATGTGAGTCGCTTTTAGAATTTCATTTGTTTTCCTTCATTCTCATGGTAACATGTGTGGGCTATTACTGAAGATATAAAAGGAACAATAACAAAGAAATTACTTAGGTGGAGGATTACAGGGTGGGGCGTGTGTGCATGTGTGTGCGTTTACACCAGTATACAAGTGTACGCACAATATTCCTCACAGCTTTAGAATAGCAGAAATGATACTAGAAATTTTTATTGCTCTGGTATTGCAGTTGTTTAATGGAAAAAAAAATCCGATTACTAAGTTTATAATTCTATAAAATATGAGTGATGTTATAATAATTTTCTAAATATCTACTTTAAAAAGCCACTAAGTAAATCAGTCAAATAAAGTTGAAGTATTACAACTCATTTCTATGAAAAGCAACATTATTATCGTGTGGTTCTGAAATTAAATTTTAATCATATTTTAAAAGCTTATACTCAAAATGATTTGGAAAGATTTTTAGGGATAATTGTTTTTGAGATATTCAATAACACTTAAGAGAGATACTAAACTTACTTGCTCTCAAGGTACTAACATGCACAGAAATTGCCTGATTGTTAGCCCTCTATAGTCCTGTGTATGTGTGTAGCTATTAGCTGATGGATTGACAGCTCTTTAAATAACATGTATGTGATGAGAAGGAGCTACTTAGACAAGCTACTTACAAAGTTATCTAGTTTAAAATATCTTGAAGTGGAAAAGAAAAAGATACATTTTGTTGAATTTTATACATAAATGGAAAACAGTTTAAGTACACACAGAACTAATAAAATGACAACTTTTAAATGAAGCATTTTGAAGATGTTTGAAGAAACTTGGAAAGAAAATATTCAAAACTTTTAGACCATGTCAGTATCACCTGGACTGAATAGTGTATCTGCTTGTTCTCTTTTTGAAAGAGCAAATAAACCTTTAAAAAACGGAAAGACACACACACACGCACAGGCAATCACTTTCTCATGAAAGAGGTTATATCCAGAAAGCCATTTTAAAAAGTGAAAACCAGATCCAAACACAAAACATGTATAAGATATTTGCATTCAGAGTGACTAAAATTTTTTTAATTAAAATTCGTAAGTATTGCTTACTGATCATAAACTATTAGACTCAAAACTAGAAAATAATTTTCTCCATATGAGATTTTAAAATGTTTTAAATTTCTATTCTTCTTATGGAACATTGATAAAAATAAAATCATGCTTATCTTTTGTATTTGGAAAGTAATACACGATTATATTTTTAAAGAAAGTGTAAATTGGAACCCTAAATTTGACTACAATTAATTAATTAATAAAGCACTATTTATGCCTGGTGTGTGAACTCATTACTAATTGCTCTTTGATAGTTTCAAATACAGGAATATGACACATAATGATGTTTCACTCAATGATGAACTACACATACAATGGTGGCCCCATAAAATTATAATGGAGTGAAAAATTTCCTTTACATAATAATGTGGGGGCCATGATAATGTAATAGCACAACACATCACTTGTGTTTGTGGTAATGCGGGTGGAAACAAACCCACTGTACTGCCAGTCCCATAGAAATACAGCTGGAGCACATACAATTCTGTATAATATTTAAGTTTGATAATGATAATAAATAACTATATTCGTGTTATATTTATGTTCAGTACCATACTGGTTGTAGTCGTTTCAGAGTATAGTCTTTCTATTTACTAAAAAACCTAGTTACTTGGAAAAGAGTCTCAGGCAGATCCTCCAGGAGGCATTCTAGAAGGCATTGTTATCACGGGAGAAGAAGGCTCCATGCATCTTATTGCCTCTAAGGACTTTCCACTGGAACAATCCATGGAGGTGGAAGACAGTGATGATCTTGACCCTGTGTAGGTCTAAGCTAATGTGTGCGTACCTAATTTTTACCAAGAACATTTATAAATTAAAAAAAAATAAAAATACGACAAGCAGAAGATATATTTAAGCTCAGAGAATAAACAATGAAGAAAAAATATGTTTGTGTAGATGTACAATATCTGGTGTTTCCAGTAAGTATTACCACAAAAGAATCAATAAGTTAAAAAGTAAAATTTAAAAAATAAAATAGTTTCAGTAAGCTGAGGTTAATTTTCTATTTAAGAAAAAATATTTTCATAGATTTAGTGTAGTCTAAGTGTACAGTTTTTATAAAGTTTACATCGTGTGCAGTCATGGCCCAGGCTTTCACATTTACTCACCACTTGCTCATAGAATTACCTAGAATATCTTTTAACCTTGAACGTTTTGTCTATGGTAAGTGCCCTAGAGTGCACCATCATCTAGCTTTTAATTTTCCTTTTCTACATTTAGATATGTTTAGACTGACAAATACCTACCATTGTATTATAATTGCCTATAGTGTTCAATAAAGTAATTTGCTGTACAAGTTTGTGGCCTAGGAGAAGTAGGCTATATGCCATATAGCCTAGGTGTGTAGGGTGTGTAGTAGGCCATGCCATCTAGGTTTGTGTAAATATATTCTCTACATGTCTGCATAATCACAAAATTGCCTAATGATCCTTTATTCAGAATGTAAGTTCCTTGTTCAGGTACACATGACTAGTTTACATACTGTTACTTTTCCTTTTCATCAAGTAACTGACAGGAACATTCAATTACACAGGGAAAAGAATTGACAATATAACAAAATGGACAGTAAAGTGACAAAAACATCTTGTATACCATCAACATACTAACATACAGATTTTTTCAGTAACTGTTGCCTTTTCATATGAAGTTAGATATAGAAAGAAGACAGAATAAGAAAAATGTTATAACTATATACTGGTTCATCTCTGGCTTTTTAAACTGAATAACACATAAGGAGTATTCTACTATGTCTCTCAATGTCTTAGGTTATTTCGATTTTTCCATGAAAACTGAAGAATTCCTTCCTAAGATAAAGTGTAATATGACAAACATATTGTACAGTACAAAATAATTTTGAACTAGAATTTGAAGGAGAGAAAAATGAATTGCAGAAAAGTGGTATAACAAAGACATTTCAACAGGCAAAAGGAAATGGATTTTTACAAAGAAATGTCCTTACTTGGGAGTTAGTGGAGTCTCCTCTGGTTAGAAGTAATAGGGAAAACAGTTAGCTTAGGAAGTAAAACTAAATTAGCAATATATATAAATATATATATATTTTAAATAAAGTTTGTCACCCTAATGAGCTATAAGAGGAATAATTGGTGCTGCTGTTGGGATGGTGCTGTATACCAAAAGAGAAAGCCACATCATTGATAGTACTGTTTTTTTCTGGAGATGAAGTTAATGTAATACAGTTTTGACATTGTGTACGAAAGAAAAGAAGGATGTTTGTAGCTACAAATCTAGTGTTTAACACACATATAGACACCAAATTATATCAATAAATAAAATCTCAATAAATAACAGTGCTGACTGGTGGAAAAATATAGTGTCTGACATTTTTTAAGTCCACTTCGCAAGCCATTGCCTTCAACAACAATGAATACAAGAGTGATAATTGCCCCCAGATATCTGTAATTGAAACTGAGTTACCATACATTCAGCCAACTCGAACAGCCTGCAATAAGTCATAAACTTAATTTTCACGTGTGCACAAAGAAATAACAGCAATGATGAAAACAAGAAAGCAACCTGCATGGGGTTTGGAAGTTGATAGGCTTCTGAACAGCAAATTTAGAAGAAACAGAAAAGCAGCAGGCTGGTTCCTAACAATCTTCTGCTTTCACTTTCAGTTCCTTCCAGGGCTACTTGAATTTCCTCCCATTTCTTAAGTTAAATTATGGTATAATCTTTAATAAATGTTTGAGCTGGGTGAAAGGATTTAATGTGAATTCATGATGCTTCTGACCAAAAGAATTTTTACTTTCAATTATACAGAATCATATATTTGAGTTGTTTTAATCTGAGGATAAAGATGAATTTATCCTAATTGTGGGGTATAGAACAAGGAATTTTGTTTTCAGACAGCCATTTGGTTAGTCAGAAGGGCAAAACAGAATTATAATGTGAATGTATAGAGATTGAACACTGTGTACAGTGAAACTGAGAACAGTGATTCATAAACATAAAAGATCACTGTTCCACCAACAATAAAAGTGATGCATTATATTCAATCCCAAAGTAGGGACTGCTTGAGATTTGCCTTACTAGCCTATCTTAGGATTGTTTGGATAAGAATAAGTAGTGATAAATGCTGTTTCTTAACATGAAGTACACTTCTGCATGTGTGAATGATTCCACTCTGTCGCCGATCCTCTGGGGATCCTTGCAGATTTTAGGATTCCTGAGGCATTGCAATGATAATAGAAGCTAAAAGAAAGCCAGTCAATACTGTGTGACAATTTGGATTTTTTTCCATATAGAATTCATTTTTACTTTTCATTAATAATAATTTATTTTAATTAATATTACTAATGTATTTTATATATATTCAATTTAATTATCATTAAAAACTATAAACATATTACTATTATTATTCATCTTTAGGAAAAGAAGATATTGACGCCTAGGGAACTTAGGCAAATTGCTCAGCTAAACAGAGGTAGCAAATCATTCAGTTGGCTTTCAACTAGGTCCCTTATATGGAGTATTCTTTCTAAACTGAATGCTTTATCTCCTTTTTGATATGGAATATGATGTAAAAGAATGATCACTGAGCCTAGAGCTAGAAAATATAATTTCTTTTCTTATTTCTGCTAGTTGATATCTCTCTAATTTGAATGTTCCTAACACAAAGAAGTAATAAATGCCTGAGGTGATGGATACCTCAGCACTATCAAAAAAATCACGTGCTCTATAAACATATACAAATATTTTATGCAAAGCTATTATTTGCCTATAAGCATTAAAAATAAAAATGTTAAAAAATGCTTAAGCTAAAAATAAGATTCGGTCTCTTGTGAATTCAAATATGATAAAATAAATGTAAAGTATTTTATAAAAAAAAATCTTGTTTTTTTGAATCATCCTACATAATATGACAGTGTTTGGAAAATTTTACTTAAGAAATGCTTGTGAATTAATTATGAAGATTATACTGAAGAAAGGAAGATATTATAAAGCCTTAGTCCAGGAGACAGGAAACATTTTTGTGCCATAAACAGAAAAAGAAAGAACAGGAAAGTCTATTTTGAGAAAAGATGAAAGCCTATTTATATTGGATAATTTTAAGTAAATAGAAATTAATGAGTCTTAGAATGTTAGCAAAGTATGACTGAAACTTTTGGAGAGATTAAAACTACACATTGATTTCAGGTGTCAGCCTATACATAGAGTATATTTATGAAAATGTGTGTTCATTTTCTATTGTTAATGTAAAACTGTTCCTCAAAATTCATGGTTCCAAAAAATGTCCATTTGTTATCTCAAAGTTTCCTTGGATCAGGATTCTGGGTATGTACTAGTTGGGTACCATGACCAGGGTATGACTAGTTGAACTAAATGTATCTACTGGGGCTTAATCTCATCTGAGTTTAGAGGCCCCTTGCAAGGTCACTAGTTATACACATAATTTCATTCCTTAAAATAATGAAACTGGAATCTTAACAATGAGAGTTTGCCCTTCCACAAGATCCACAAAATGGTAATTTGCTTCTGTAAGGTCAACAACAGAGTTTTGTTGCTGTTTCTTTTAAATCTTTATCGAATTAAGTCAGGCCTATCCAGGATAATCTCTGTTTTGATTAACACAAAGCCAACTGATTAGAAAACTTAATTACATCTGAAAAAATATATAATGTACATATTTAAACTATGATGTAACAACAGCATTGGAAGTGATATTCTATCACATTCATACATTTCACAGTCTCTCAAACAGTAGGAATTAAAGTTCACCTCATAATTATATATGTGATTATATCATGTCATTGATTAAGGATTATTTGAGAATTCTGTTTATCATAGAAGAATTATAATATTCTTCTTTCATTATCTTTTCTTCTATAATTTCACTCACAGAGAGACAGGGGAATGAGAACTCCAGCTACCTCTGGCTGAAGGAACTTACACAGGTATATCACTCTGAGGGCACAGCAAAGCAATGGGGGATTCCAGGAGGAGGAGGTCTGGAGCTGAGGAGAGCTGGCACAGAATGCAAGTTCTTGGGAACAGGGGCCGGCAACCAGCACTCATGTGGTTAGGAGACAGAAAAAGACTGTCCTACAACTTACTGATTTTCGACTAAACAGCTCCAATGACAAGTTTAAACTGCTTAAAGGAGTGAGGAGACTTGAACAGTGTCCAGCCACCAAGATTGAATACCAGAAGGATGGATCTCCCATAGGCCTGGCTGCTGACCGGGCAGCATCATTGTGGGAAGGAAGCACCCAAGGAACAGTTCTCAGTTTTCCTAGTGCATGTCTGGCTTTGGCATGTTGCTGAGCTTGCCCAACCGTCTTTGGGGTGATATGAGTGGACCCTTCCCCAACCCAAGGTCATAGTGGCACTGATTGACATGCCTCCTAATAAGGGTGGCAAGAACCTTAGGACCCTAATCATGTAGAGACTGAATGCTGATAAAATGACTAGGCCCTGATTGAAGCCAAATAAATCAGGAATACAGGACTCAATCTCCTCTATAATTAGAAAGTGGCTTCCAACTTCCATTACATATATAACAAAAATTCTTCCTCTCCTAATACTACAGCACCATCTGGTGTCCAGGCAATATATTGTAATACACACACACACAAACACACACACTTATCTTCCATTTTATACCCTTCCTCCATGATTTTCTTTATAGTTTTTTTTTCTTTTTTTGTTGTTGTGGTTATTTGTTATTTTCGTTCTGGTTGGAGAGACTAGGAGAGAAGTAAAAAAGGAGATAAGAATAAAAGGGACTGAAAAACCATAACTACCCTTGTTATTCAAGAAAGTTTTATAGTTATATTTAAGAAAGTAAATATCAAGGTTCCTCCATTTTTGTTATGGTTTTTCAGCCCCTTTTATTCTTTTCTCCTTTTTTACTTTTCTCTTATTTTCTTTTGGTAGAGATTTGCCCACATTACTCATCTTTCCCACATAAAATTCTCATGTAACACCTAAGATATATTCCTCTTTTTTCTTTGTCTTTTATAATTGAATTTTTAATTTTCTTTATCTAATTTTATTTTTTATTGTTCTTTCTTTTCTCTGAGTGCTGCAAGGTCATGTCATTGGTCTGGCAAGGGGTCAGGGCATCAGTCAGGCTCAAGAAGGTCACAGCTCATATATGATGTATCCATTCACCTTTGGCCTTTCCAAAGACAGTATTGATAGGTCCTCACCACAACATACTGTTGATATTTTTTCTTTTGTTTTCCCTTTATATTTGGCAGAGGTGTGGTATGATACTTCCCAGGCTATAAATGAGCTCCTCACTTTGAGGGACCCACGTGGTTCAACCTCTAAAGGCCTAGATTTGCAGATGTAGTCATAGCACCCTGCCAATTACCACAATTACTCCTGTCATTCTCTTTCTCTCTGTCTGTCCTTCTTATCTCCTCCACAACAATTATTCTCTTTCACTCCTCTCTGTTTTTTCTCTTTTTCTTTAATTTTACTTGATCCCATTCATACTCCTTACTGTTCTATTCCATTTGACCTTATACAAAAAGACCACTTGAACACCTAAACTCTGAGACAAGGTAATTTAAAGCAAAAGACATAATGAGAAAGAAAAAATCTGAGAATATTAAGAAGGAAACAATAAGAAAACAAAGAACAATAAGAAAACACACATGACGAGCACCCAGCAAAAAATCTCTGGCAACATGAAAAACAAAAGGAGAGCAATCATCCCTGAGGGAGCATGAGGCAGCTAGTGCAGAGAATTCCACCAATAAATAATTAATGGAAATGACAGAAGGGGAATTTAAAATATGGATAGCAAAGGCAATAAAGGGAATTGACAAGAAAGTCAACAACAGAACCAACAAATGGATAAAAGATATGAAGAATATAGAAAGGCTATGGCAGAGTTTAAGGAATAAAATGAAAAAATTAGGGAACTTAAAGATGCAGTAGAATGTATCAATAACAGATTTGACATGGAGAAGAAAGAATGTCAGAGGTAGAGGATAAAGCTCTTGAGGTAACCATGGCCATTAAAGAAGCATAAAAGAAGACGGAGAAATCAAAACATTTGCTCAGAGAATTATGAGACTTCATGAAGCTTTCAAACAAATGAATTATAAGTATTCACGAAGGGGAAAAATGTCCCAAAGGAATGGAAACAATACTGGAGGATATCATAAGTAAAAACTTCCCAAGTACCACCAAAGATTCCAAAGCACTCCATTTATAGTGATATTGAATCCTGGGCCAACTGAACATGAATACAGAATCTCTAATACACATTGTAATAAAAATGTCAAAACTCAAGATGAAAGAGAACTTAAAAGCACCCAGATTTACAAAACAGATGTTGATTGATGTGAAAAGCATAATATTTTGTAACATCATAATATTTTTGAGACTTTAATACCCCTCTGCCTGAACTTAGAAACTAAACAAAGATATAAGGGATTTAATTCAACCCTAGAACAAATGTGCTGAATAGACACATACAGAATACACTATCTCAAAGTGAAGGAATATAAGTTCTTCACAACAGCCTATAGAACATACTACAAAATAGATCATATTCTAAAGTACAAATCAAATCTAAACAAAATTAAAAGAATTAAAATTATACCTGTATCTTCTCAAACCACAAGGCAATTATGGAGGAACTCAACTTCAACAATTTTCATCCCCACACGAAGGCATGGAAATTAAAACTTCATTCTCATTGACAGTTGAGTCAGAGAAGAGGTAAAAGAGGAAAGTGATAAATTCTTTGCACATAACAAAAATGAAGCATCAAGTTACCAAAACCTGTGGGATACTACAAAAGCAGTCCTAATTGGAAAATTTATCACATTAGATACTTACATTGATAAAGCAGAAAGAAAACATATCAACAACGTAATAAGAAAATGAAAAAGGAAGAGTAATTTAATTCCAAACATAGATGAAGAAAAGGAATAACCAAACCCAATCAGATAAATTAAATTGAAAACAAAAGCAGCATTCAAAATATTAATGAAACAAAAAAATGAATCTTCAAAGAAATAAACAAAATTGGTAACCCTTTGACTAGATTAACTAGAAACATAAAAGTAAAATCTCTTATAACTTCAATCAGAAATGAAAAAGAGGAAATAACAACAGATACAACTGATACACAAGCAATTATTTATGACTACTACAAGAAACTTTATGCCCAGGTATTTGGCAATCTGGAGGAAATAAAGAATACCTAGAATCACACCCTTTCCCCAGACTTAGCCAAAATAAAATAGATGTTTTGAACAGACCAATATCAAGTACTGAGATGAAAGAAACAATAAAAAAGCTTCCAACAACAAAAACAACAACAAAACCTCTGGACCAGATGGCTTCATACCAGAATTCTCTCTAACCTACAAAGAAGAGCTGGTACCTGCACTACAGAAACTAGTCCAAAACATTGAGAAGGATGGAATTTTCCCCAACACACTCCATGAAGCAAATATCCAAAATTATTGGAATCTTCCTGATTCCAAAAGCAGGAAGTGACCCAATAAAAAAGGGGAACTACAGACCAATTTCAGTAATGAATATACATGCAAAATATTCAATGAAATCTTAGCCAGTTGATTATAGCTACATATTAAAAAATACACCAAGATCAAGTGGACTCTATCCCACGTATGCAATGCTGGTTTAACACATTTCAATCCACAAAGGTAATTCACAATACCAATAGAAGCAAAACAAAAACAAAAACAAAAACAAATAAACAAAAAATTGTTCCTTTCAATAAATGTAGAAAAAGCATTTGATAAAATTTATAATCCTTTCCTAACAGAAACACTTAAGAATATAGTCATAGATGACATTTTTCTAAGTCTGCTTGAAGCCATCTGTGACAAACCCACAGCTAACATTATACTGAATAATGTAAAATTAAAAGCTTTTCCACTTAGAATTGGAATCAGACAAGGATGTTCACTATCTTCACTATTATTCAACGTTGAGCTGGAAGTTCTAGCCAATGTGATAGGGCAAGAGAAGGATATAAAAGGGATGCAAATGTCATCAGAGGAGTTCAAACTCTCACTCTTTGCCAATAATAATGATTTTACACTTAGAGAACTCCAGAGAGTCAACTACAAGACTCCTGGAACTGATCAAGAAACACTGTAACATCTCAGGGCATAAATCAACATCCACAAATCAATAATGCTTGTATATGCCAATAAAAGCAAAGTTAAGATGCTAATCAAAGATACAATTCCCTTCACAGTAGCTTCAAAGAAAATGAAATATATAGTAATATGCCTGAAATAAGAGATGAATAACTCTACAAAGGGATTTATGAAACCCTAAGAAAAGAAATAGCAAAAGATATAAACAAATGGAAGAAAATACCATGCTTCTGGCTGGGAAGAATCAACATTGTTAAAATGTCTATACTACCTAAAGTAATCTGTAGAGTCAATGCCATTCATATTAAAATACCAGCTTCAGACTTTGAAGAACTGGAAAAAATAGTACTTCATTTTGTATGGAATCATAAAAAATCCCTGTATAGATAAGGCAATTTTAATAATAAAAACAAACCTAAAGGCATTAATATGCCATCTTTTTGGTCATATTATAAGTCCATAGTGACCAAATAGCATAGCATTGGCACAGAAATAGACACATAGACATATGGAACAGGATAGAAAACCAAGAGTTGAAACCAGTCTCTTACAGCCATCTGATCTTTGATAAACCAAACAAAAGCATACACTAGGGAAAAAATTCCCTATTCAGTAAAAGGTGCTGAGACAACCAGATAAGTGCATGTAAAAGACTGAAACTGGGCCTGCACTTTTCACCACTTACAAAAATTGACTGAAGATGAATAAAAGATTTAAATCTAAGACATGAAATGACAAAAATCCAATGAAAAGAATGATGGGAAAACTTTTAATGATGTCAGCCTGGGGAAAGATTTTATGTAGAATAGTTCAGTGACAATTCCAACAACATCAAAAATAAACCAGTGGCATTTAATTAAACTAGAGAGTTTCTACATAGCCAAGGATAGAATTAAAGCAAACAGACAAACTTCAGGACGGGAAAAGATATTTTCACATTATGAATTTGACAAAGGCTTGATAGCTATGATCTACAGAGAACTCAATCATTTAAAAAAAATCTATCACTAAGCAAGAGACATGAACAGAACCTTCTTTGAGAAACACAGACGAATGGCTAACAAACATAAGAAAAAATGCTGATTGTCCCTAATCATCAGAGAAATGCAAATCAAAATCTCCCTGAGGTATCTCCTAATCCCAGTGAGATTAGCCCCCATCACAATTTCCCAACGTTACAGATGCTGGTGTGAATGTGGAGAGAGGGAATCACTTTTGCAATGTTGGCGGGAGTGCAAACTCATACAGCCTCTTGGGAAAGAAGTACCAATCATCCTCAAATAACTGAAACTAGACACCTCCATTTGATCCAACAATTCAGCTACTAGGCATCTCCTTAGAAGATAAAAAATAATTGGATTATAAAAACATTTCACGAGGTTGTTTATCACAGCTCAATTTACAGTCATAGAGATGTGGAAACAACCTATATGTCCATCAATCCAGGAATGGATTTGCAAACTGTGGCATAAGTATACTAAGGAATACTGTTCAGCCATAAAAATAAGATGGAGACTTTACATATTTTGTATTAACCTGGATGGAGTTGAAGATGAACATCTTCTTTATAAAATATCACACGAATGGAAAAACAAATATCCAGTGTACTCATTACTAATATGAAGGCAGTAGATGATCTAATACCCACCTATATAGGAGTAAAACTCAATTCCATTCATATTGTGGGGAAGGAGAATGAGGAAAGGGGGAGAAGAAAGGAGGAGAGAATTGGTGTGCTCCCACTTAATGGGCCCAATGTTGGGGTGTACGGCACACAGTTTGGATACAAGACAAAACTGCTGGGTGGACTCTACCTAACAAATTCAAATGTTGTGACCTGGTTGGTTGTATCAAGAATAACTTTAATTCCAAAAGCAATAAAATATTTCAAAATACTATCAGAATTACATAAAATGGATTTTGGACATTCCAAATAATTTTAAAGTAGGGTTTAAAACAACTTTTATTAAAAATTAGAAATTTACAATCGGAGATATTGTACCCCATAACTGAATTATTGTACACAGCTATGACTCAAAAAAAATTAGAAATTTAAATTTAAAAGAATTACATGAAATACTGCTTATATTTTAAAGCAAAAAATTCATTTGAATTATTTAGTTAGAAACAAGTTAATTTATGTCATCTTATCAATTATTTTTTCTAAGTGAAAATATCTAAAGGAATGAAATAGATGCTGCAAATTGAATTATAAATGTTCAAAGTTTGTAACCTAGCTCTTGGAGAATTATGTACATAATGATAATTTAAGGAGATAAAAGATCTACACTAAGATACACAGTTGACCTCTCTAATGGAAGAAAAAAATGAAAGTAACAACAAAAAAGTCACATACATGTAGACATGCACACATACATAAATAAGCCAGAGGAGGGCCATTTAGAATAAGTGGCAAAATATTTTTATGTCATTTTTAAAAATTATTTGTTAAAGAAAGTCATTGGAGCCTTATAGGGAAACAAATGCAGCCCTGGTCAAATCTCGAATATTGCTATGTAGAAAATATAGCTGTATAAAATTTGGTGAATCTTATGACTACCTCCAAAATAGACAAAAAGAGAAATATGGGAACAAATAAACAGTAACATGACATTTTTTTTCCTTGCTCTCATGAACTCAGTAACTTATGCATGATATTATTTTTACATTCTGCCAAACATACAAAGACATTTTATTGTGCCAATATCACTAATGATTCATAATTACATTTAGTAATAAGTACTTTTGCAACTGGAAATAAAACCAAAACGAACAAAGAAACAAACCAAAACAAATAGTAACAGTGTGACAGAACTACTACTGAACTATGGTGGCTGAGAAAAATAAAGCACTACTCTTCTTACTCAGTTATGATTTTATAACTAATTGCCCAAACCACATTGTTACTCATTATTTTCCTACTTCACTTTTAAGAAAGTATGTACTTTTCTAGAAAGAGACCAGTGAAAAATAACAAAAAGGAAAATTCTTGGAATTGATAGTATTTCTAATTCTATGATGATGTCAATTCTCAGCAAACAAGAAAAATAATCCAACTAAATGTATATGGAATATATTCCCAAATAGGCAGAATGAAATTTGATAGATTAAAAAAAAAGTGCTTGGTAGAGAATAACATTCATATCCAAGAAAATGTCTGTGCAGTTTCTGTCATGTCAATAATCTACATCGATCAAGAATTCAGATAAATTTATTTTTTTTGCTTCTATGCTGGCAGACAATAGAACAGAGAACCAGAAATGCAATACCCTGGTCTGAAAATAAAACTCTGAAGGGGGAAATAAATAGACTTTAGATATGCTGGAAAGGTGTTCTAATGAAATTTTCCCACTTTAGAAAAATAGAATTCCAGAGAGAGTCTTGTTAAATATGAATAAAAGTAAAAACAAATATTTTGGTAAACATGAACCACTGAGAGAGTGAGATGAGCAAAAACAAATAGACAAATTTATATATGTGTGCGTGTGTGTATATACACATACATATTTCTATCTATAAATAGATATATATGTCCTGACCTTTATATCTTTATCTATAGATCTATCTACATATAGATACATAAGGACAACTGAATTGAGATTTCAAAGTGATTTCAAGGACAAATTTAAATGCTTTCGATGTTCCATTTAGAAAATAAAAATATTTAAAACATCAAAATTTAATTTGAAACCAAACTAGTAGCATAAAAAAGTTAGACGTGCCTTGAAATTTAGGGGAAAATGTCGAAAAATAGGGACTTCAAGAGAATAGAATACAATTTTTAAATGGAAAAATTATTTCTAAGGGAGGGTAAATGGTGGGACCACACCTACGGAGCTTATTGCAAGGGTACAAGTCAAATCTATCAAGTATAAAACATAAATGTGTTAACATAATAATTAAGTAAATGAGGTGAAAGCTGTATTAATTAGTTTGATATAAGTACTCCAAATTGTATAAAAAATCAACACATTGTACCCCCAAATACATAAAGGTATTCACGATCTATGTGTATATGACTTAATAAAAGGAAAAAAAAAAGAAATATAAATTAAAAATAGAATGTTCTTTGAATTGAATAAATTAATAAGATCTATTAATACCTAGCAAAATTATTCTACTTTCAATATAATAAAGGTGGCTTTTGATTCAGAGCAGGGCAGAGTAACTGATACTGGAATAAAAATACTGTCTTTTCTGCATAAACAATTATAACAATTTTGTGAGGCAGCATTTTCTATCTATTGGATAATAGTACAAGGATCCCAGAACTCATTATTCCCAATTGTGTTAATACTTCTCACAGTGTAGACATTTTCTGGGATGTCCTCCTTTTCTATATCTGGCAGACTTTAATTATTCTTCAAGATACAATTTAAATACAGCCACCCTGGACTCCATCAATCATTTAGTTTTCTTAGTCTTTGGAACCACTCTGATAATTCTGTTTTTTTCCTGTCTATTTTATAGAAATGATGCTAATACTTCACAAAAATAATGAAGCAAATGCTTAATCTATGTTAAGCATTATGCTGAGAGCTTTATGTTATATAA
Source organism: Perodicticus potto (assembly GCA_963574655.1). Classification (NCBI taxonomy): domain Eukaryota; kingdom Metazoa; phylum Chordata; class Mammalia; order Primates; family Lorisidae; genus Perodicticus; species Perodicticus potto. The sequence continues at coordinate 31,853 of CAUYRH010096705.1, forward strand.
TCCTTACTGTAACCCTGCTTGGCATGATTTTTAATACCCCAGTATTAAAAAAGGTATGAAGGATTAGACAAGTAAAGTGTCTTGGCCCTGTCATACAAGGAGCAAGTGGAGACAGCAAGACAAGTGCCTGTGATCTTAGCCACTGTGCTAGATTGCAAGAGTATTTTGTGTCTGCTGTTTTAATGTGGGTTTGATTTGTCTATTTTCCCAGTAGAGCTCTGTAAGTGCCAGGTCTCCTCCTATTCGTCTTCATGTCCCATGTCTGGCAAAGTGCCTGGTACATGAGAGCTTAGTGAATGATGAAAGCTGAGTGAAACAGTAATGGGAGTCACAAGGGAGAAGAACCCTTTTGCTCCTTATCTGATTGCCTGATCTCTAAAATAGGGGAAATTATGAGGAGAATTCTAAGACAGATCAGCAATCTGTCATGGGACAGTTTTCCAACTGCACCTGAGGGAGGAGCAGTACAAGCAGAGCACTGCTTTATTATTGAACTAAAGATTTGACATTAGAGTGTAGGAGGACTAAAACAACTGGAATCTGTGAGGCATGACAGCAGAGGAGTGGGAACTGCATAAAGGTAGGCTACAAACGTCTGTGTATCAGTACCCTGTGGATCTCTAGGTTTGGCTATGCAGCCAAATGAAGAGATATCATCAGGCATAGCAGAAATTAGGTGCTGGGGGCTAAGATAAAAAGATAAGATCCTAGAGCCCAAGAAGAACTGAGAGATGATTCAATTTCAACTGAAAAATATAAAGAAACCTCAATCATAGCTAGAAATTTGACATCTTTAAATAATCAGAAAGAGAAATACATAGCATATACCTTAACTATAAAACTAAAAGAAGAAAATCTTTTGGTAAGATATCAGGAGACAAAAACTAGAAATTTAAACCTTAGTATGTTAGAGGATTTTCACAAACACCTCATGTATACAATGGGTCCTTCCTGTTCTACCAAAGTAAAAAAAAAAAAAAAAAAAAGAAAAACCCCACAGAAGGTCAATTTGTTTAGCTAGTAACTGAAATTGATAATAAAACAATAAACAAAACTCTTCATAACATTTACAGAACCCAGATTCTCTACTATATATCGTCCCTAAGCTCCATATACAGTACAAAAAATATTAGAAAAGAAAGGAAAGAAAACACCATGTGACCATTGATCAAGGAAAAAGCAGAGTACATAATCAGACCCTGAAATGTCATCAATATTAATTTACTGGCCAAGAATTTGAATCACATTTTAACAAATATATGATGGAATTTAAGGAGAAAAGGGTTTTTTATTGAAATAATATAGTTATTTCAGATTAATGCAGGGTAAAAATAATTAGACTACATTGTTTGCATTTCTTAGGTAAAGTGCAAATTGTAGTTGAGCTCAGGGGGTTAGGTATACATGCTTATATTGTGCAATGTAGGTGAGAGCTTATAAATCACTCTCCCTCCTACCCTTCCCCCTCTCTTTCCTCTCTCTTATGCCCCTTTTGAATTGTTTTGTGTTTTTCTATCCTGTGGACATGTAGTTATTTACCTATTGGTGTCATTTAGTATTGAGTACATTGAATAATTGATTTTCCTTTCTTGTGATATTTTACTAAGAAGAAATTGCTTCAATTCCACCCAGGTTAATACAAAGATGTAAATTCTCCATTATGTTTGTGGCTCAATAATATTCCATGGCATACATACACCATAATTTCTTAATCAATTCATGTGTTAATGAGCACTTGGGTTGATTTCACATCTTGCCAATTATGAATTCAGCTGCTGCAATAAACATTCTAGTGCAAAAGTCCTTATGATAAATGATGTTTTAGTCCTTCTAGGTAGATATCTAGTAATGAGATTATAGCATCAAATGGAAGGTTCACTTTTAGCTCTTTGAGGATTATCTACACTTTTTTTCATAGAGATTCTATTAGTTTACGATCTTTCAGCAGTGTATAGGTGTTCCCTAGTCTTCACATCCATGCTAGCATCTACAACTTTGAGATTTTTGTGATGTAGCCTATTGTTCCTGGGGTTAGGTGATACCTTAGGGTAGTTTTGATTTGCATTTCTTTGATAATTAGGGACAATGAGCATTTTTTATGTGTTTGTTGACCATTTGTCTATCTTCTTCAGAGAAGGTTCTGTTTAAGTCTCTTGAACACTTATAAATGAGGTTGTTTGCTCTTTCCCTATGGATTAGTTTGAATTCTCTGTCTTACCATTTAGAACTGGAGCCGAAGAAGATTGTCCACTATTGCCACTGCTGTTCAACATAGTGTTGGAAGTTCTAGCCAATGAAATCAGGCAAGAAAAAGATATCAAAGATATTCAATGGGGACAGAGGAAGTCAATCTCTCACTCTTTGTTGACTTATTCTTACTTTTAGTAAACTTCAGGGACTCAATGGCAAGGCTCTCTGAAATGATCAAGTAATATAATAAAGTCTCAGGATGCAAAATTAATGTGCATGAATCAGTTGTCTCCATATATGCCAATCAGTGCCAAGCTGAGAATCAGGTCAAAGACATAATACCCTTAACAATACCTTAATGAAAATGAAATGCCTGGACACATACCTAACAATGGATGTGAAGTCTCTCTCCAGAGAGAACTACAAAATCTTGAGAAAGGAAATAGCTGAAGATGTTAACAAATATTCTCGCCTGGGAAGAATCAACATTGTTAAAATGTCCTCCCTTCTATAAGTTATCTACAGATTTAATGCAATCCCCATCAAAGCACCACTGCCATACTTTGAAGAACTTGAAACAATAATACTGTGTTTCAGATGGAACCAGAAAAAAAACAACCCTAATAGCCAATGCAATTCTGAAAAAAAGAAATTTGGAGGCACTAGATTACCAGTCTTTGGGTAAACAATCAGTCTATAGCTATCAAAACAGCATGCTAATGACACAGAAATAGATATATAGACCTATGGAATACAATGGAGAACTAGAGATGAAACGAGCCACATATGATTAAGCGATTATCAATAAACCAAGCATAAGCATGCACTGGTGAAAAGCATCCCAATTAATAAATGCCTCTGGTAGGAATTGTCAGCCACAGGCAAAAGACTGAAACTAAACCCACACCTCTTACCACTTACAAAAATTGGCTCTCATTGGATAAAACATTTAAATTTAAGACACAAATAATAAAAATTCTGGAAGAAATGGTGGGGAAAAACTCTTGAAAAAATCAACCCAGAAATAAATTTTTTGAAGAACCCATCTCTTGGTAATTGCAGCAACACCAAAAAGAAATAAGTGTGATATTACCGAGCTAAAAAACTTCTTCATAGCTAAGATTACAACTGAAGCAAAAAGACAGCCTCAGAATGGGGGAAGATATTTGCTTGCTATAAATCTGTCAAAGGGCTAATAACTAGAATCTGGAGATTACTCAAACTAATCAATAAAAAAAGGAGAAAAGGTCTTAATGAATAAAAAGATATATAAACTCAAATTAGCAAAAAAAACCAATAAAATCAATTTATAATTGAAATATAAATTAAAAGGTATAATAAAATCACATAAGTGGCTTAACCACAGATTAAAAATGGCAAAAGAAAGGGTCAATGAATATGAAGACAAACAAATAGAAATTATTCCCTCCCACAAAAAAAGAGCTAAAAGCTTAAAATAATTTACAAACTAAAACAAACAAACAAAAGAAAATAAAGAATGTCAAGACAGAATACTATATTAGGAAAGGTATACTTTAGAAATTAGGGTGAAATAAAGGCAATTTAAAATTAAATGGAAGCTGAGTTAACCTATCATCTGCTGAATGTCCCTGGACACAATATTAAAAGTTGAAAACAAAAGTTTTCAAAAGAAAATTTGAAATTTGATCTACATGTAGAAATGAAGAAAACCAAACACAATACGTCTGCTTCACAAGTTTAATTTTTTTATTCTCTTTAATGTACATCTATTAAAGTATACATACACACACATATATATGATCAATTTTAAATCTTTAAAATGAAAATATGATAAAAATGAGATTTATAATTTATGTCAGAGGATGGCAACATATTTAAAGGCAATGATAAATAAAACATCATGATATGGGTATTAAAGGAGAAAAATAAATTAATGAAACAGAATAGCAAACCCAAGAATAAAATCCTGTACCCACAAGCAATAGACCTTTGACAAAGTAGACAAAAATATACACCAGGGATAGTATGACCTACTCAATAAATGGTGCAAGAAAAACTGGATAGCCATATGCTCTCATCATATAAAATATTAGCTCAAGACAGATTACAAACTTACAAGTAAAACCTGAAACCATAAATTTTTTAGAAGAGAACTTAGAAAAAACTCTTTTGGATAATGCCCTGGGTAAAGAACCTATGAGTAATATTTCCAAAGTAAATACAATGAAAACAAAAACAAATAAATGTAACTTAATTAAATTAAGAAGCTTCTTCACCAAAAAGGAAATAATAAACAGACTATATAGACAACCTACAGACTGGAAGAAAATATTCACAAACTAATATCGAGAATTTACAAGGAACCCTCACAAATCAGCAGAAAAAAATCAAATAAGCCCATAAAATACTGGCAAAAACATGAACAGATATTTTCTAAAGAAGATATGGAAAAGACCAAGAAACATGAAAACTGCTTCACATCACTAATCATCAAGGAAATGCAAACTGAAACCACAACAAGATATCACCTCCCTGTCAGAATAGCCATTATTTATAAATCTAAAACAAAGTTATTGGTGTAGATGGGGTGGAAAGAACTTGATTATTCACTATGAGTGGGAATACAAGTTAGTACAACTTCTGTAAACAAATATGTGGGTATATAAAGATTCCTGAAAGAACTACAAGTTGATCAACCATTCAATTCAGAAATCTCACCATTGGTTATCCATCCAAAGGAACAGAAGTCATTATGTTAGAAAAGCACACACACTCCTATGTTTATTGCTGCACAATTGACAATTACAAAGGTATGGAATCAATCTAACTGCATATCCGCTGACAAGTGGATGAATAAAATGTTCTGTATGTTTGTGTTCAGTTCCCACTCACTGCTCACATGGACCAGTGTAGAATTGCATTTTATTTATCTACTTATCTGCATGTGCTTAATATCAAATTGGAACTAATCTATCAACTCTTATGTGCACATATGGAGTTCAATCTCAATGAATATCCATCTAGGGGAAAGGGTAGGAGGCCGTGGATAAGTTTCCACCCTTTGGCTACAGTGCACAACTATCTTGGTGAAGAGCACACTTATAATTTGACTCAGTATGCACAAAAATGAAGTATGTAAAAAAAATGTACCCCTACTATTCTGAAATAACACAAAACAAACAAACAAACAAATTACCCTAATAGCAGAGTGGCCATTATACAAAAATTGAATGAACCTTATCCATTAAAGGACAGAGGAATAATATGACGGGTAAAAAAATAATACAATAGTAATCCTTGAGATTTGAAATCCGATCCTCAAAACTGTGAAGTAAGAAAGTATGTAAATAAATGACACATTGTTTCCAATTTTATAAAAATATTGTAAATATTATATTCACAGATCCAGAAAGTCCAAGCAGAAAAACAAGAAAAATTACATCAAGTCATATAAAGTAATTACTGAAAATCAGTGACTTAAAGTAAAAAACAATCTGGACAGCACCTGTGGCTCAAAGGAGTAGGGCGCTAGCCCCATATGCAGGAGGTGGTGGATTCAAACCCTGGCCAAAAACTGCAAAAAAAAAAAAAACCTTCAAACAGTAGAGTAAGAGGAATGTAGAAATATAAAGGAATGAAAAATAAGTATAAGTACATGTTTTTATAAGAAATGACATAGTAAGAAGAAGAACAAAGGTAAAATAGAAATAAAATTATCAATCCATTCATGGGTTGATGGGCACTTGGGTTGTTTCCACACCTTTGCAATTTTGAATTGAACTGCTACAATCATTCAAGTACAAATGTCCTTATGGTAAATTTTTTCTCCCTTCTGGGTAAATGCCTAGTAATGGGATTGTGAGATCAAATGAAAGCTCTTCAAGGATTATCCATACATCTTTAGAAAGTCTGTATTAGTTTATTCTCACTAACAGTGTGTAAGTGCTACCCTTTCTCTGCAACCATCCTAGCTAGCATCTGCATCTTTGAGACTGTCATGTGAGCTACTCTCACTGGGTTTGGGTGATGTATCAAAGTGGTTTTGATTTGTATTTCTCTGATAATTAGGGATAATGAGCATTTTTTTCATGTGCGTTTGTCAGCCATTCTTCTGTCTTCTTGGGAGAAGGTTCTGTTCATGTCTCTTGTGCAGTGATAAATGGGGTTGTTTGCTCCTTTCCTTTGATAAGTTTGAGTTCTGTTGTGGAATACCATTCAGTCATTTAAAAGAAAAGATGGAAATTTTACATCTATTGTATTTACCTGAATGGAGTTGAAGAACATTCTCCTTACTGAAGTATCTCCAGGATGGAAAAAGCAAATATCCAATGTATGAAGCGCTAATATGAAACTGGTAGAAGAGGGACAGGCCCACATGTGAGGAAAACCACAGTTGAATTCAAGTAGTGGGGAGGAAGGGGTAAGGTGCTCAGTAGGCTTCCACCTAGTGAGGACAATGTAGAGGGAGGTATCTGGCACACCCCCTGAGTTAAAGACTCAAATACAGTTTGGACTTTTCCTAACAAATTCATAACCTAATAATATGTATCCTTATATTAATCCAAAATAAAGACAGTGTCTTGAAACAAATACAAACAGAAAATATTGGTGGATGGAAGGTGGAGAATATGAGGTGGTGAGAGTACTATATTTTAGTTGTTTCTTATAGAAAGTGTCAATATATTCATAAATCTGAAGTTAGTTTGAAGTTTGAAGCTATAATATAAAACCTATTCTTACCACATGACATGTTCATATTATTTTACAATGGTAAATGATTTGAACCACGAGTATTTTGAGAAATATTGACTCCTCCGTGAAATAGTGCATTATGATATTATAGTTATATTTTAATTAAATTCCATTTATTTTCATGTAGCTTGGTATGTGTGTGTATGCATCGAACTCTTATAAAACAATTCTCTCTATCACACTGGCCTGTCCTTCTACCTGTCTGTATATGTCCTCCCACACATCTATGGATGCCTCTACTTTTCTATCACTTCTTTCTCTCTTTCATCAATTCTGTACATCAGTTCAACTATTAATGGAGAGAGAGAGATGACTGTAAAGTTACGTTGTCTGTTGATAGTATGGTTATGTCTACATGCTAAGATTCATGAGATTAACATTTCTTTCACAATACTTTTAGCTACATTGCTTTTACTTGAGTAATAGTGTCTATATTGCTTTTACTTCAATATGACAGTCTTGTTACAATTTTCTATCACTTCCTTCTCTCTTTCGTCAATTCTCCTAGCTGTACATCAATTCAACTATAAGTGGAAAGACAGAGATGACTATGAACTCATGTTGTCTGCTGATAATGTGGTTATGTCTACATGGTAATATTCATGAGATTAATATTTTTTTCACAATACTTTTAGCTATATTGCTTTTACTTGAGTAATAGTGTCTATATTGCTTTTATTTGAGTATATGACAGTCTTGTTAAAATTATAGTATTAATAAAATTGTTACATATTAAATAATTAAAATTATAAATAAACATATTCATTTTCAAAACATAATTTTCACTTCCATTAATGCATGTCTCACAGAGAAGGGTGACTTTCGGCTTTGTATATGAAGCAGCGGTGTGTCAATGTTCCTGTTATGCACATAGTAATTCCTTGCTAAATGGGAAATGTGTTTCTAGAAAATGTTGCTCAGAGGAAAAATGCATTAATCAAACACAGTAAGAGGTTAGAAGAAATAGCTGCAATAAGATTGTGCTTCAGAATACTTCTGCAATCACTCCTCACATGCTTAGCATCCCATGCTGTTCAACAACTTGACTTTAGAAGGTACTTTGTTTTTACCTGCTCTGGGACTAAATACAAATGAACTTGTTCAGCTGCCTAAAATAAATTATTTTAATTATGAGAAGCTTAAATTGTACTTTAAGGAGAAAAATAAAGAATTTTGCTCACATGTACTTCATGTATTAATATTGAAACTAAGTTTGTTGAGTAAAAAGCTATCAATTAGTAAAATGTTAAACAGTTTTAACTTTAATAAAATGTCTAAAATAGGGAGGCACCTGTGGCTCAAAAGAATAGGGCACCAGCCTCATATACCAGAGGTAGTGGGTTCAAACCTGGCCCTGGCAAAAACTGCAAAAAGAAAAAAAAATATATATATATATATATATACACACACACTCATACACATATAAAATATGCTATCTAGTGAGAAACTAGCACTGCTATTCCTTAAAATTATGCTAATTTGATCAAGCAACTTCCAAACTGTAAGAATGTTGCTTATATGGACATTTAGGCCATATTTCTAACATTGTAAATGTGGTTTTGTGTTATTGCACAAGCCAAACTATTCAAAATAATTTTCCACTGGCTTTGGTCTTTATATAAGGAACTTTGAAGAAGACTCTATATTGCCTTTGCAAAGAATTCTTATAGGCATCCACAGAAGACTTGTATTACTCCTATTTTCATCTACTTACAGCAATTTGCAGCCCAGAACCTGGTATTTTTAGCACATGCTTGGCCTGTAATTATTATTCAGGCTAGTGAGTTTATATTTCATATTTTTTCTTTAGTGTTTATGAACATTGTAGAAAGCATCCTTATCTGTCATGTTAGGATGAAAGTACACATATAGTGAAATCTATCCCAACCATATCCCCAATGGAGGCTAGACAACATAGCTAGGTATCTTTTACTTCTGAGTATGTTATCAAGATTACCACAATAGAAAATTTTGTTAATTTATGAATAAAATGTTTGCCACTAATTTTCTATTCAGATGTAAGGAAAGCCATTGCAGAACAGTTTAGTAGATGCAGTCACTGGAATTTAACCGACATAATTTGGAATCTGATTTTAAATTTACTTCAACTTGTAGTTTGAGACTCCTAACATAGCCTCATTGTGATGTGTTTTTTTTTGTTCAGAAGGGTGTGGTAAACTTTTAAATTTTTAGGTATGTGATATGCTGTTTAAGATACTTTCACTGATTTAAAAATGTCTATTCCAGTAAACCTCTGCATTAAAAAAATGTATTGATAGATTTGGATATCACTTTCTTCTATGGTACTTAACAAATACACAACTGTGAGAAACTTCTCTATAGATCACTGAAATTATTTGATCTACTAAAGATGACATTGGTATTATTTCAATGCCCACCCGTGTAACTGAGGCATCTTTGAAAAATAATTCTCTTTGCATTTAAATAGACAGGGAAAAAAAGAGATTTAGTTTTCTTTGAAAAGTTTTTTTCACCTTTTAATCTCAGTAATTATGTAGCTGCAATAAATTAGAATTTTTTTAAATACACAAATGTTGCAGAAAGCCTACATATATCCAGTATGTTAATGACTTTCAACAAGAATAACCTTTAATACCTTAGAACTTGATCATTTTTGAGGGATTTCAAGACAATATTGAATATCTTCATACAAATTTTATTCCCTAAAATTTATAATAGACTATTTATTATGACAAATGCATTTTAAAAAAATTCATAAAGTTTTATTAACATAGTTTAGATAAACCACTAATTATCTCCAGAACATTCATAGTTAAATAGGATTGTGAAAATAGGTTTTGTACACATCTTCTTTCAAATTTATTTATTTATTTATTTATTTTTTGAGACAGAGCCTCAAGTTGTCACCCTGGATAGAGTGCGTGGCATCACAGCTCACAGGAACCTCCAATTCCTGGTCTCAAGTGAGTCTCCTGCCTTCGCCTCCCACGTTGCTGGGACTACAGGCGCCCACCACAATGCCTGGCCGTTTTTTGGTTGCAGCCGTCATTGTTGTTTGGTGGGCTCAAATTTATTTTATCTAAATATACTTTCTCTACAAGATGATTTCTATTGCATTGTTCTCAATTTACATATTTAATAAATACTAAATACCTTTGATTTTATATTTTAAAAAACTCTGTGTTGTATTAAAGATCTTTCTTGCTGTTAGCAGTGAACATACACACATATACATTATGTTTCAACCAAGTGTTCAAACAACATTTTTATAAAAGGCCTAATTTGACATAACTTACATTGGAAAGTAAAGTGGGTATCATTGAAAATATTACTTATAAATGCACATTTTAATGCCTTAATTTTATCTGAAATGTGTGCATTCATTAGAAATTTTTTCAATTTTTAGACAAATGAAAAATTTTACAATATGGATGTCTTGCTTTTATATTGATTTTATTATTTTTGTTTAGAATTGTAGCAAAGTACAGATTTTTTTTTTTTGAGATTCCCTCAAGGTAGAGAAAACATACAGAAATTTGTGTCTTCAGAATGTTATAAAATTAAAAAAAAATTTTAATATACAACTGTCAGTTGTCTGGTATCTAATTCCTAATATTTTCATAGTAACTCTTTCCTATTTTTATAAAACATAGAATGTAAAAATGTCCATACATATTTTACTGGTATGTATTAATATTTAATAGAATTAAGCAATGGTAATGATGATTACATTAAGAATAAAAAGATTTGAAAATGGAATATAAGTACCCCATGGTGAGTTTGCAATTCAAGTAGTAGGATTGAGAGAATGGTTAGCAGCTCTAATTTTCATTACCTTCTCATGGATATTGGTCTATGTATTCCGTTTTCTTCCTTACTATAGGGGTACAATCATTTTGGTTACATGATTTGCTCGTGTGCAGTGTGAGTCAAAATTATAAGCATGCCCATCATTGTACAATTTAGATGTGAATTTGCCCATCCCTTCCTCCCCTTTCTCATTTAATACTGAGTACGTGCGGTCCTTGTATTTCCTTTTTTTGTGGTACTTCACTAAGAAGAGTGGTCTGCACTTCCATTTAAATTATTGCAAAAGGAATGAGCTCAACCTCTTTTTCGTAATTGAGTAGTATTCCTTAGTATACATACACCACATTTTATTATTCACTCATGCATTGTTAGGCACTTGGGTTGATTCCACATCTTTTGATTGTGAATTGTGCTGCAATAAACATTCCAGTGCATGTGTCTTATTGATAAAGTGACTTTTATTCCTTTAGATAACTAACCAATTGTGAGATTGCTAGATCAAATGGTAGGTCTACATTTAGTTCTTCAAGGTATCTCTATAAGAATTTCCATAGAGGTTGTACTACTTTGCAGTCCCACCACAGTGTGTAAGTGTTCTCTCTCTTGATGTCCATGCCAGCATCTATTTGTTGTTTTGAGACTTTTTGATAAATACCATTCTCCTGGAGTTAACTGATATCTCATTATGGTTTTGATTTGCATTTCCCTAATAATTAGAGATGCTAAGCATTATTTTCATATGTTCATTGGCCATTACTTTATCTTCTCTTGGAAAGATTCTGCTCATGTGTTCAACCACCCTTTAATGTGATGTTTCATTTTTTTTCTTGTTGTTTCGTTTGAGTTCTTTATAGATTCTCGTTATCAATCATTTACTGGATGTATAGCATGCAAATATTCACTCCCATTCTATAGATTGTCTGTTTCTTTGGCTGTACAGAAGCTTTTCAATTTAATCATGTCTCATTTGTTAATTTTTGTTGCTGCTGCTATTGTATTTGGGCATTTTTCATAAATTCCTTGCCAAGAGTTTCAGACATTATCTCCTACGATTCTCATAGTTCACGTCCTAGGTTTAAGTATGTTATCTACTGAAAGTTTATTTTTGTAAGTGCCAAGAGGTTCAGGACCCATTTCAGTTTTCTACATTTGGCTATCCATTTCCCATCACCATTTATTGAATGAGGATTCTTAACCCCAGTGTTTCTTTTTGTTTGTTTGTTTTGGGGGGCTGCTTTGTCAAAGATTAGATGGCAATATGTGGGTGGTTTTATATATGGGTTCTCTGTTCTCATCCATAGTCTATGTCTGTCTTTTTATACCAGTACCATGCTGTTTTAATTACTATAGCCTTGTAGGGTAGCTTGAAGTCTGATAAAGTGAGGCCTCCAGATTTGTTCTTACTACATAAGGTTGCTCTGGTCATTCTGCCTCTTCTCTGGATCCATGAAAAGTGCTGCATTGTTTTTCCTAGATACACAATAAATGAAGTTAGTATTTTCATGGGGATTGGATTGAATGTGTAGATCACTTTAAGTAGTACAGACATTTTAACAATGTTGATCCTACTGATCCATGAGCATGGTATATTTTTCCATTTACATCCTTTGCAATTTCCTTCCTCATTGTTTCATAGTTCTCTCTTCAGAGGTCTTTCACCTCCTCAGTTGACTAAGACTATGTATATTAAAAAATGAATACAACGAGTTAGTTAATCTGGTGTGTTCTTCATTTGAGAAATGATGGTTGTTACTATGTTTATGTTTACTATTGATATTTTGAAAGATATTACCTGTATTTTTCCTATGGAATTATTTGTATCTGTGGAATATTACATTTATATTGTCATAGCCTTTAAGTTTTTTTTTTTTTTTTTATTGTTGGGTATTCACTGAGGGTACAAGAAACCATGTTACACTGGTTGCTTTTGTTGGGTAAAGTCCCTCTTACAATCATGTTTTGCCCCCAAAAGGTGTGGCACACACCAAGGCCCCAAGACCCCACCCCCCTCGCTCCTTCCCTCTCTCTGCTCATAGCCTTTAATTTAAAGGCAAATTAATTGTTATAAATGTTTTAAAAGTTAAATTATTTTTCCATCTATACATTCATATATATTGATGAGTAGAAATATTTAATTTGTTTAAGATTAGACATATGCAATATTAAAAACCTAACAATACATTCTTGATATATCTTAAACTATTAAAATACTATCATCATTTATATAATTTCATATTCTTGCTACAAAATTTTATTTAAATTATTCCAAAAAATTGAGGAGGAAGGCATCTTCTCCAACATGTTTATCAAGCAAACATCACCCTGATACCAAAACCAGGAAAAGAACCAAGTAAAAAGGGGAATTTCAGACCAATTTCACTAATGAATATAGATGCAAAAATTCTCAACAAAATCCTAGCCAATAGATTACAGTTTATAATCAAAAAAGTCATACGTCATGATCAAGTAGGTTTCATCCCAAGGATGCAAGGCAGGTTTAATATACACAAGTCCATAAACATTATTCACTGTATCAACAGAAGCAAAACCAAAGACTATATGATCCTCTAAATAGATGCAGAAAAAGCATTCAATAAAATCCAGCATCCTTTTCTAATTAGAATACTAAGGAGTACAGGCATAAGTTACACATTCCTTAAACTGATCAAAGCTATCTATGATAAACCCACAGCTAATATTTTACTGGATGGAGTAAAACTAAAAGTTTTTCCTCTTAGAACTGCACCAGACAAGATTGCCCTCTGTCACCATTACTATTCAACATAGTGCTGGAAGTTCTAGCCAATACAATTAGACAAGAAAGTAAAGGACATCCAAATGGGAGCAGCGGAGGTCAAACTCTCCCTCTTTGCTGAAATATGATCTTATAGTTAGAGAACCCTAAAGACTCTTAGAGAATCCTAAAGACTCAACCACAAGACTCTTGGAAGTCATCAAAAAATACAGCAATGTTTCAGGATATAAAATCAATGTACACAACTCAGTTGCCTTTGTATACGCCAACAATAGCCAAGATGAGAGGTTAATTAAGGACACAACTCCCTTCACCATAGCCCCAAAGAAAATGAAATACTTAGGAATATACCTAACAAAAGAGGTGAAGGACCTCTATAAAGAAAATTAAGAAACCCTAGGAAAGGAAATAGTAGAAGATTTTAACAAATGGAAATACACACCATGCTCATGGCTGGGAAGAATCAACTTTGTTAAAATGTTTATACTTCCCAGAGCAATATACCGATTCAGTGCCATCCCTATTAAAATGCCAACATCCTATTTTCAAGACTTGGAAAAAATGATCCTGTATTTTGTATGAAACCAGAAAAAACTCCGTATAGCTAAGGCAGTTCTTAGTAATAAAACCAAACCTGGGGGTATCACCACACCAGATTTTAGCTGTATTACAAAGCCGTAGTGGTCAAGACAGCACGGTACTGGCACAAAAATAGAAACATAGACATTTGGAATCTAATAGAAAGCTGGGAAATGAAACCAACAACTTACAACCACCTAATCTTCGATAACCAAACAAGATCGTCCACTCGGGGAAAGACTCCCTATTCAATAAATGGTGCTGGGAGAATTGGATATCCACATGTAAAAGACTGAAACTGGGACCCACAACTTTCTCCACTCACAAAAATTCATTAAAGATGGATGAAAGACTTAAATTTAAGCCATGAAATGATCAAAATCCTCAAAGAAAGAATGAAAAAACACTGGAAGGTTTTTCTGGGGAAAGACTTTATTAAGAAAACTGCCATGGCAATAGCAACAACAGCAATAATAAACAAATGGGATTTAATTAAACTGAAAACCTTCTGCACAGCCTAGGAGACAACAACCAAAGCAAACAGACAACCTACCCAGTGGGAAATGATATTTGCATATTTTGAATCAGACAAAAGCTTAATAACTAGGATCTATACTGAACTTAAATTAATTCACAAGAAAAAAATCAACAATCCCATACGTCAGTGGGGAAGAGTGATGAACAGAACCTTCTCTAAAGAAGACAGAAGAATGCCTAGCAAACACATGAAAAAATACTCATCATCCATAATTATTAGAGATATGCAAATTAAAACCATCCTGAGATATCAACTAACTCTGGTGAGAATGGTCTATATCACAAAATCTCAAAACTGCAGAAGCTTTTGCAGATGTGGAGATAAAGGAACATTTTTACACTGATGGTGGGACTGCAAACTAATACAACTTCTGTGGAAGGAAGTACGGAGATACCTCAAAGAACTTAGCTTAGACCTCCCATTTGATCCTGCAATCCCATTACTGGGCATCTATCCAGAAAGAAAACAAAACCTATTATTATAAAGACACTTGTACTAGACTATTTATCACAGCTCAATTTACAATCGCTAAAATGTGGAAACAGCCTGGATGCCCCTCAACCCAGGAATGGATTGGCAAGCTGTGATATATGTATACCATGGAATATTATTCAACCATTTAAAAAAAATGGAGATATTGCAGCATTTGTAGTAACCTGGATAGAGGTGGAACACATTATTCTTAGGAAGCATCACAGGAGTGGAGAAGTATGAATCCTATGTATTCAACTTTGATATGAGGACAATTAATGACATGGTGGGGCATAGGGGTAGGAAAGAGCAGACAGAGAAGGAGGGAGGGGTGAGGACAAGGAAAAGAAAAAGAAAAGAAAATGGCGACTAATTCTCACATAAATTGGATTTAATTTTGACCAAAGTACATTACTTAAACATTAATTTTTAATTCAACTTGTTAATATGTTGTTTAGGGTATTGCATTCTCTTTTATAAGTGAAATATGTTTGTAATTTCCCTTTATAACAATATATTTTCTCCAATTTTAATATCAGGTGTATCCAGATTAAGTAGAATAATTTTGAAGTATTTCTTCTTTTTCTATTGTCCATAAGATTTGGCATGATCTGTTTTATGAAATTATCTTTTACTTTTATTTATAAAAATTGGTTGTCTATTTTTTGAGACTCTAGAAAACAAAATAAGAAATTAACTGATGACTCCATACTAAGCCTCAGAGTCAAAGCATTCTATAATAGACATACTATTATCTGACAACGTGAATGTTACTTTCTTTGCATTATTATTTTTAGTATTGCTTAATGTTTTGATGCAGCAATTGTCTGATTTCTTTTCTGAATGTATTTATCTTCATTCATTCTTTACAAAGTTTTTGTATCTAGTCCTTATCTTAAACATTGTTATTGTTATTAAATTTTAAGCCTTTTTAATTCTGTGAAGGCAAAAAGTGGAAACCTAATAAACACATGTATATGTAAAAATTAAAATAATAATAATAATAAGGTTTTTAAAATTGATAAACTTCTACTGACACTGAAAAAAAGAGAGAGGGAGAAGACAGAAATTACCAACATATGAACTCAACATACAATATTGTTAAAACCTTGTAGATACCAAAAGAATAACAAGGAGCTGCTATGAACTTCAAAATGTATATAAAGGGAGCCAATTCCTTGAAAAACACAAACTACCACTCAATGTGAAATAAATGATTAATTTTATAGTCCCATAACTGTTAAATAAATGGAATTCTTAATTTCAAAACTTCCAAAAAGGAAATTCTTAACCCTAGATACCTTCACTATAGAATTCTTTCAATTATTTGAAAAAGAATTGACATCAATATTATATAATCTGTTCCAGAAAATACTTCCAAATTCATGTTATAAAACTAGCATTACCCTGATACCAAAATAAGCAAAACAATACAGAAAAAAACCCACTACACACCAATATCCATCATGAATATCAACACAAAAATTCTTAACAAATATTAGTAAATAAAATTCAGTAATACAAAAAGAATTATACACCATGACAAAATTACAATTATTCTAGGGTTGCAAGGCTGTTTTAATATTAAAAATTTCAGTCAACCCACTTTACTAACATGCTAAAGAAGAAAAATCACAAGACCATGTCAATTGATTCAGAGAAAGCATTTGACTTCAATACCCATCCATGATCAAATCTATCAAAAAAAAAAATGGGAAGAAGGGCCGTGCCTATGGCTCAAAAGACTAGAGCAATGGCCCTGTATGCCAGAGGTGGCAGGTTCAAACCCAGTCCCGGCCAGAAACTCAAAAAAAAACCCCAGGAAGAAAATGGAGCCCCCTTGACTTGATAAAGAGCATACAGCTACATTATACTTAATGTTATACTTGAAATACCTATAGTTAATGTTATACATAGAGCTGAAAGACAGGAATGAGGCAAAAATATCCACTCTCTCTGCTCTGATTAAATATAGTACTGCAAGTTCTAAGGCATAGATTGAAAAGAAAAAAAAGTAAAAGAACCCCTATTTGTAAATGATATGACTATCTATGCAGAAACTCCCAATGAATCTTCACAAAATACTCCATGAAGGAAGACATGAGTTTAGCAAAGTCACAAGACATATGAGAAAGATGCGAAAAATCAATCTTTTTTATATATACTAGCAATTAATAGAGGAAAAACCAAAATTGAAAATGCAATATTGTTTACAATCACTCAAAACAAACATGAAACACTTAAGTATCTTACGTATAAATTCAATGAAACATGTGCAGGACTTATATGCTGAAAACCACAAAACACTGATAAATGCAGAGATAAACCACGTTCATGAATGTTACACGAGGGGTCCCCGAGTGGCCAGGGACTCAGATGTAGAGTCCGCTATTGAAATGGTATGGGGTAAGAAATGACTACAGGCTCTTAATGGCAAATAGCAAAGTTCTTTATTTCTAGCCAGCTTACATAGCCAGCTGGTCATGTACACACTATTAATCTATAATCTTAACAAAGACTAAAAACCACATCACAAAACTTCATATATCTTTTTGGTGCTCACTAGTGTACCAATTAACTGATACACTTTCTTTTAAGTCCTAAACATATTAATCACAGACAACAGCGGTGTGCTCTTTGACCTATACTACGTCAAACTCTTTTGGGGGGAGAGATGAACGTCTCCCCTGCCTCTGAATGTCCTGAGCTATCTGGAAAGCAGAAACTTTTTATCTTGACTTGACCACAGCCCGGAGGTTCCATTAGCTTACCAGACACATGCCTTGCATGCATCAGCCCCCTGACCATATCTCTGGTGCTGAAGTATTACCTTCAAGCATCCAGG
Source organism: Perodicticus potto (assembly GCA_963574655.1). Classification (NCBI taxonomy): domain Eukaryota; kingdom Metazoa; phylum Chordata; class Mammalia; order Primates; family Lorisidae; genus Perodicticus; species Perodicticus potto. The sequence continues at coordinate 49,757 of CAUYRH010096705.1, forward strand.
CTTAACGGTAGCTGTATCACTGTTGCCGGGTTGTTAGGCCCAAAAGCAAACAGGCTTAACAGCTTTGATTTGTGGGTTCAGCCTGGCCTCTACGGATCTGTGTCAGCAAGAAACGGAAACTGCTTTTCTCAGGCAGCTCTTAAGGCATTAGAGACAAATAGGCTTTTAACCTATACATGAATTAGAACATACTTAATTAATAAAAACGTTCACACACCCCCAAATTGATATACAAATTGAGTTACTATTTCTATCAAAATCTCTGCAAGAATTTTGTAGAAATAGGTAAGATTATTAGAAAATGGATATGGAAAGGCAAAAATTTAGAATACTATAAAATCCCTGAAACATAAAGTTATCATTAAGCATTCTACTTTATTTAAAGAATTATTACATCTACGGTAATCCTAATGTGTGGTATTGGTAGAGGGACAGATACATAGATAATGAAACATAATAGAGAACTCAGAAGTAGTCTTACAAAAATAGAGTCAACTTATCTTTGATAAAGGTGAAAAAATCAGTCCATGGAGGAAAGATGCCCTTTTCAACAGATAGTGCTAAAGCACATGAGGATGTATAGGCAAAAAATAAGCATCTACCTAAGCCCTATAACTTACACAAACATTACTGAAAATGTTTCCCAGACACATCTAAATGTAAAATTGTAAAACCTTTAGGAAAAAATCAGGAGAAAATCTTTGAGGTGTAGGACTGGGTAAAGAGTTTATAAACTTAACACAAAAATCATGATCTGTAAAAGGAAAACTAAAAACAAAACTTAAACTTCATCAAAACTAAAAACATTTTTTCTATAAAAAGTTCTATTAATAGGATAAAAATAGGAGAAAATATTTGCAAGCCACATATCTACCCAAAGGACTATCATCTAAAGAACTTTCAAAACTCAGTGGTAAATGGGTGGTGCCTGTGGCTCAAAGGAGTAGAACGTTGGCCCCATATATCACAGGTGTTGGGTTCAAACCCAGCCCCGGCCAAAAAAAAGAAAAAATAACTCAGCGGTAAAAACAAAAAACCAAATAACTGAATTTTAAAATGGGCAAAAGAGGTTGAGTCCAGTGACTCGTGCATGTAATTCTGGCACTTAGGGAAGCTGAGGTGGGAGGATCACTTGAAGCAAGGAGTTTAAGATCAGCCTAAGCAAGAGGACGATCTCATCTCTACAAAAAATAAAAAAAAATAGCCAATGTTGAGGTGTGCAGTTGTAGTCCCAGCTCCTCGGGAGGCTGAAGCAAGATCACTTGAGCCCAGGAATTTGAGGTTGTAGTTGAGCTATGATAATGCCATTGCATTGCTCTGTAGCCCAGGAAGCAGAATGAGACTTAGTCTCACAAATACATGCACACACACACACATGCAAATGAGCAAAAGATATACACAGGCATTTCACTTAAGAAGATATAAAGATGGAAAACACAGGAAAATATGCTTAATATTATTAAATATTAGGGAAATGAAAATTAAAAGCTCAATGAGATGTCACTAGAATGGCTAAAATTAAGAATAGCAACAGGAACTCAAAGCTGGCAAGGACACAGAGAAACCAAATCACTCACATGTCACTCATGTGAGTGTAAAATGTACAGCTACCATGGACAAAAGTCTGACAGCTTCTTAAGAAATTAAACTTGCAACCACCTTATAACCCAGTAATCATGTTACTGTGTATGGCAGAAAAATGAAAGCTTATGTTTACACTAGTGCACGAGTGTTTGTAGCAGTTTTATTTGTAACATCAGAAAAAGTGGGAACAAGCCAGACATCTTTCAACAAGTAAATGGTTAAACAAACTGTGGCATAGCACAGAATACTACTCAGCAATTAAAAGGAACTACTGATACACTAAAAAAATGTTTAAATCTCCCATGAATCATTCTGAGTGAAAGAGCAAATTCCAGAAGGTTATATTCTGTATGATTCCATTTACATACCATTCTTGAAATGACGAAGTTATAATAATGCAGACTGGATTAGCAGTTGGCAGGGATAAAGATGGGGTAGAGAGAGAAGGAAGCGTGACTGTAAAAGGGCAGCACGGGATTCTTGTGCTCATAGAATTTTTTGTTTCTTGACTATGTCAAAGTCAATAACCAGATTATGACATTGTACCATCAGTTTGCAAGATGTTACCAATGGGGGGAACTGGATAAAGGGTCGGATCCCTCTGTATTATTTCCTACAACTACATATGAATCTACAATAGTCTCAAAAAAAGTTAAATTAAAAAAAAAAAAACACAGGTGCAGGGGGAGATTGAGCTGGAGATGATGTAGAGTGGAGACTGGGAAGCTGATGTTGGACCAGGCAAAGCACTAAAAAACCTTTTGCCATCACTGATTGGAGAATGAAACTAATGCAGCAAGAGACATTGAATACCTAAGTAGGGTGATGCCTGTGGCTCACTGGGTAGGGCGCTGGCCCCATATTCTGAGGGTGGCAGGTTCAAACATGGCCCCAGCCAAGCTGCAACAAAAAAATAGCCGGGCATTGTGGCGGGCACCTGTAGTCCCAGCTACTCGGGAGGCTGAGGCAAGAGAATTGCCTAAGCCCAGGAGTTGGAAGTTGCTGTGAGCTGTGACGCCATGGCACTCTACTGCAGGCAATAGAGTGAGACTCTGTCTCTACAAAAAAAAAAGAGAGAGAGAGAGAGAATACCTAAGGGGTGGCGCTTGTGGCTCAAAGGAGTAGGAGTAGCCCCATATGCCAGAGGTAGCAGGTTCAAACCCAGCCCTGGCCAAAAACTGCAAAAAAAAAAAGAATACCTAAGTAAGAGATAGGAGCCATCTGCAGAGAGGGTGGCCTAGCAGAGGCATTCCAAATCCCACCTCCTGGGAGGCAGAACAGTACTTGGGATGTGAGGGACCCCGTGAGCTTCCAGCTAACCCTTGGACTTAAGCTAGTTGTGATGAGCTCTATTCTTGCTACCAAACCATTCCTAAAGAAGATGGCCATGTTCCCAATTACGTCAACTCTCAGAACAAAATGGAATATTAAAAAAGAGTGAAACTAAACGTACTCTTACTGTGATTTTCCAGCAATTGTGCTTGAAAACTTACATCCACACAAAAACCTGCACATGGATGTTTAAAGCAGCTTAATTCATAGTTGCCAAAACTTGGAAGCAACTAAGATTTCCTTCATTAGGTAAATAAACAAACCACAGTACATCCAGACAACAGAATATTACTCAGCATTAAAAAGAAATAAGCTACTAAGCCATGAGGAGAAACACTAAATACATATTAAGTGAATATGGAATGATTTTAACTGTATGACATCCTAGGAAAAACAAAACTATGGAAACAATAAAAAGATCAGGTGTTGCAGGGGTTGTGGGTGAGGGATGAACAGGCAGAGCAAAGGGGCCTTTTAGAGTGGTGAGAGTACTTAGTGTGACATCTACCTTGTAAGGAAGGACACACGTCATTACACTTCGGTCCAGACCCACAGAATTTGGGTACAATTGACAGTGAGGAAGACTGTGCACACGTCGGGCAGGAGGTACGTGGGAACTCTCTGTACTTGCCTCTCAATTCACTGTGAACCTAAAACTGCTACGAAAACATAAAATCTTCTTTAAAATGTACAAGATCCATCACAGGTAGATTTCCTTTTGTTTGGGGTTGTGCCAGGGCACAAGTTTTTTAGGATAACACAGCATGAGGCAGTTAATTTACGGAAATATTCACACCATCGCTGTTTACAATTGTAAACAGTGCACCTGCTCAGATTGATTCTGTTTAACCTTTTGGATTGAAAGTTCTCATTTTCAGTGGGAAAATCTTGTGAATTGTTTCCCAGGAGTTGAACCAAGCTGTTGTAAGCCTCCCTCACTTTCCTTAAATTAGCACACGTTCAATAGCTCGAAAAACAAAAGGAGAAATGTTTAAGAACAATGTGACTGTGTGGAGTACGTCTGCTTCTCAGGCTGGATACCGACAGTGGTGATCAATTTCTAGCAGGGATGCAGGGGAAAGCTAGTTCTTCTCCTTTTCTGTATATGTTTATTTTATCTCTGAGTGGGGACCACGATTAAATGCAAAAGGTGATTCTGAATGCTTCTTACAAAGCAGAGGAATGACTCCATTTATAAAACAATCCTCTGCAAAGCATTTATCTCAAGTTTGCTTAAAATAGCAATTACCTTTCCATCTTATAAAATTCAAATTTACAAAACTTAGCCACAACCATTCCAGAACACTATTGTATGTAGTGAGGAGCACTCACCCACCAATGTAGCCATTCGGTCTATTCAACACAGGGTACTCACACTGTTCCATATTGGGCTACATTTATAAAATAGGACCACAGAGCCCAAGCTCCCCACAGGCAGTGAGAAGACCACAAATGTCCTGGGGGTGTGAACTGCATGCCACCTCACCTCAGTTGTAATTGAGTAAGCACGCATCGGGACATGTAAAATACATCAGAAGAAATCATTTCCTTTAAAGTGAAACTAGTGAGGTTGTATTTACAGGTTATGTGTGTAAACCTGATCCCCTCATTGTGAAATGAACAAGGCATCTCAGAGAACTCTCTCATAGGCTGCGGTGTGCAGCCCTTTGGAAAGTGTCAGGAATGAGTTCTATGGAGAATGGTAGAAACCAAATGCAACACAATATTTTGCAAATTAGGGACCTTATGTTTGGACCATGACACTACAAAATGTCATTTTAATAGGGACCTACAAACAAAATTGCATTATGCCATACAAGCCATGAATATAAGAATGGAATTCTGTCATATTCCTGACAGTAAGAGTGTCTGGACTTCAGAAGATTTACCTCCAGGCAGCTTGGCATATTTGTAACTGAGCAAATTACAAAAACATTATCTCTGACATTTTCTGTGAATGGGATAAGCTTCCAACTTGCTTCTGCTTATGTGGAAATAGGATTAAAATGAAACAGACATTTTAATAAGGTGAGGAATACTGCCTGGAGGAATCATGCAAAGTAGCCTTCCTTTGTTCTAAAAGGAGATTATTAGTCACTATTAGGTGTATCATCCTAATTGTTCTGTTTATTAAGCACCTATCTCATGCCAGGTAGTATACTTGATACTTTCCAGAAATTGTGAAATTTAACCCTCACAGTAATCCTATACGGTATTTTTTTTTAAATATATGTATTTTATTGTTCTTCATTACATTATTTCCCCCCCCCACCCCTCCGTGGTAAGACAGAATTGATTTACAGAAAAGAATACAGAAAACACCAAAGCTCCTGGTA
>CAUYRH010096706.1:0-11732 GCA_963574655.1 Perodicticus potto
TGTGATATTCAACACTTTCTTTTTATTTATATTTTTTTAGACAAATAGATTGATAAATTTTTTTGTTTTACAACAGACTGTGTATATATATATATATATATATATATATATATATATATATATATATATATATATATATACCGAAGAATGGCTAAATCCAGCTAATTAGCTATTAGTCCCATACTGTTTTGAATACTACAACTCCAGGGTATGTTTTAAGAAAGCCTACTTGCTTTCACCCTATTTTCAAAATGGTTGTTTATAACTATTCTTGAATACTGATCTTGCTGGATAATTCTGACTAATTTTTTTTTACTAGGAAATCTATATTTCCCCACAATTGCACTAAGAGGTCCATGTAGAGTTAATCATATTTTGAATGAATTCAGGGAGAACTGATAACTCTTACCCATTTAGATTCTCCACCCAGTTTTTTTTTAATATCCACCCTAAAGATTTTGTCAGTTTTTTCATAGAGGCTTTGCCTCTTTTAAGTATCTTCCAAGGCTTTACATGTGTCTAATAGTTATTTAAAATGGTAGGGCTTTTTATTTTTTGTTCTGTTTGCTACTGATTATGAACAACATATATAGGGGAGCATTATTTTGTGTAATCAAGTACTTACTAAATATTTTAATGGTGCATTTGACTGCGGATTTACATCAGTTTTCTTCAGCAGGCATTCATATCATGTAGAAATAATAGTAATTTCAACAATTTTGCTCTTTTTTCCTAATATTCATATATTTATTTATTTTCGTGGTTTTATTTCATTTGCTAAAACTTTCAGAAAAATTATTGGATGAGTGTGGTGTTAGTGGAAACTTGGTCTTATGCTACCCTTTAATGAACATGGCATTTATATTTCCTTGTTTCTTGTTTTCTGGCAGATTATAATGTCAAGATAAAAAACCTTTAGTCCTAGTTTACTGAGAAATTTATTGAAAAATGAATTTTACTTTTAATTAATTGATTTAAAATGTCCTTGATATTTAATTATCTTAACATTCTTAGAACAAGCCATATATTTTGGAAGATCTTTTATATAAAGTAAATATTTCACAAACAAAATATAGAGAGACCATAAGCATATAGAAAGATTTTTTAGTGTCTTAACCTACTTGTACTATGACTACCAGAAGATAAAGCACTAAAAGAAATCACTTCATTCATTGCCAATTACCAGTTCTGTTTTTTTTTTTCAGTTTGGGTTGGGGCCAGGCTTGAACTCACCACTCCTGGTATATGGGGCCAGAGCCCTACTCCTTGATCCATAGGTGCTACTGACCACTTCTGTTAAATATTGGCTTCCCTTCCAACATCCTTAGAGGAAAAGTACTTAAGAATGTGTTTTAAACATTTTTTCCTCTTAAAGAAGTAACATGTATCCATTAATCTAAAAATTGGAAAACATAAAAGAAAAACAAAGACTCATGCTTATAAACAGGAGTAATTACCAGTCAATATTTGGTCTTTGTTTTCCATGTTTTCTTTCTAATATACAAATAAAATAGTTAAAAAACAGAACTATATTTTATATCCTGTTCCTTTATTTAACAATACATACCATGAATAACTTTGTACGTCATAAAATGTTCAATTACACATTTCATGACCCAGCCTGGCCTTGTAACATTACACTATGTGAATGTACCATTCTTTATTTGATCGTTTACCTATTATTGGGCATTTCTATAGTGTATAAATGTCCTATACTATAAAAAATCCTGCGATGAACATCTTTGTTAACATTAATTTTTTTTAATTACTATATTTACTTAGAATAAAATCTTTAGCAGTTGAATTGCAACATGAAGGAAGGGTACATTTTCATGACTTTGTGTGGTGTGCTAGCCCTAGCTTCCTTTTCCTCCTCTCTCAGGAATATATAAGGCTTTTTATTCTCTTTCTGTTCTCTTTATCTATTCCCATTACTTTTCTTTTGGGGAAAATACCAAATGCCCAATCCTCTATTTTGTCATATATCTGTATTATAGTTTTTATTGTCTTATGAGTCTCTTGATTCCTGCCAATAATTCCATATTTTCTAATCCAGAGTTATATGATAGGAGTAGGTACCTTATAATATAGGAAGTTGTTTTGACTTCCAGTAGTTTCTCCTGAATGTTAACTTCCATTGAAGATGGAGATACAGGGAAAACTACTTGACTTTTAAATCAGGAGATGACGAAAACCCACTCATTTGGTCTTTCAGAATAAAAAGACAGTAATCTGGTAAGAAAAGTAGGAAGGAGATGGATGAAATGCCCTAAAGGGGTTTTAGACATCTGTAATTTCTGTGATTACGTGAAAGAGGTGGGCTTGACATAATGAAGTAGAAGCTGACACTAGTAGAAAGAATCCAAACTTCTTCCTGTGGATTTATAAACCCATAAAAGTCCAATAAACCTCATGTTCAAATTAGCAGAATCAGTCAGAGTCCCGTAAACATCTGGACCTTGACTTTATATTTAGTATTGATAAAGTTCTAATTTTGTGTATATATTTTGTGCATGTTCATGAAGAGCAGTTAAAATTAATTATATCATGTATTATAATTAAGATATGCACTTACCTTCTGTTAGTGAATCAGCAAATGGCTTATTTTTATTTTATTTTATTTTAGTTTTTTAGAGACAGACTCTCATTTTGTTGCCCTTGGTAGAGTGCCGTGGTGTCACAGCTCACAGCAACCTCCAGCTCGTGGGTTTAGGCGATTCTCTTGCCTCAGCCTCCCGAGTACCTGGGACTACAGGCACCCGCCACAACACCTGGCTATTTTTTTGTTGCAATTTGGCCGGGCCGGGTTTGAACCTGCTACCCTTGGTATATGGGGCCAGAGCCTTACCCACTGAGCCACAGGCGACCCCAGCAAATGGTTTAAAACATGTTATTTTACCATTTACCAAAGATTATGTTGTGGATTTTTCTTGTAGTTCTTTCATTATTATTTTTCTTCTGGTACACATGACTTTTGAGTCTCTGCCTGGTAGAGAATTAACTCCCTCCTGAAGCCTATTACCATTTTTGTTAATTTGAGGAGTAGGCTGTCGCAGGACTCAGGGAAGACAGAACTGTTGACTAGACTTGTATGGGTGGAGCTAGAATCAACCCAAATGCCAAGTTAGTATCATTAAAGACTTCATTTTACAACACGAAAGTGAATGAGCATCAAAGATTTAAAATCATGGAAAGTTAAACTTAGACATTAGTGAACCATCCAGCTAACTCTTTCATTTTAAATGTGAAGGATTCATAGCCTGATTGCCCAAGATCTTCCATCCATGGACAAAGATAAGAATTTACATGTATTGCTTCCTAATTCAGTGTTCTTCCTATTATTGTTAGGTTTAACTGATAGAGAATTAACATTTCTGAAGTGTTTTGATTGACCAGTGTTGTTGCTTATATATATGAATCAATTGCCAAAGATCCTGGCACTTAATAGCTCTCTTTGGCTATAACTGTTATATCAAATTATAAAGATTGTATGATCATTTTGTTTCATTATTCTGATGTATTTTATAAACGTACTAGTTATATCCTTGCTGATGTATTTTTGCTTATCTTTCATAAAGTGGAAGTTGTGTTTTAATGGTATATATTGGACTGTATCCAGTGTTACAAAACCAATATTATATGGAAAATGAAAAAATAAACCTCTAAATTAACTGGGAAAAAAAAGAAAAAATGGGGATAGAATGAGATACATTGATTAAAGTACAACATTTATTTTCTATATACAGTGTGAGTTTCCAACAACACAATTGAGCGATATCAATCAATATTGACAGGCCTGAAGCAGAATGAAACATTTTATTTTATTTTTTTTTTTGAGACAGAGCCTCAAGCTGTCACCCTGGATAGAGCGCTGTGGCATCACAGCTCACAGCAACCTCTAGTTCCTGGGCTCAAGCAAGTCTCCTGCCTCTGCCTCCCAAGTAGCTGGGACCACAGGCGCCTGCCACAACGCCCCGCCATTTTTTTGGTTGCAGCCATCATTGTTGTTTGACAGCCCGGGCTGGATTCCAATCCGCCAGTTCAGGTGTACGCGGCTGGCGCCTTAGCCCATTGAGCCACAGGTGCCAAGCCAGCAGGATGAAACATTATTTAAATCTTGCTTCCTCTATAAGATGAAAAAATAGAAGCTTATAGAAAGTACAAAACGAAGGTTTATATCTGCTCTAGCTAGAAAATCTTCCTCATTTCTCCCATGATCCACTGCAAAAGTCTGATGCAATCAGTATTAAGTTATTCTACAATGCAGAATGGGTTTTTAAAAATTTCCATTGTAAAACTCACACTTAAGTATTACAGAAGAGCTGAAAATAGCAAACATATTTAATATTTTTCAAAAAGGAAATGGGAGAATGTTGGAATCTTGAATATTAGACTTCAAGACACAAACTTGGATCATCTACTCTATGCAAAACAAGTACAGAGCCCAGTGTATTCAGTGTTTTAATGGGAATTACAGCATGGAGGAATATCAGAGGTCTGGTTAGTTTGCATTATGGAATTCTATGCTGATACATAATGCAAAAGCACATGGATCAAGTTATAGCAGGAAGTATACTTCACCACAGCAGAAAAAATAATGAAAAGGCCCTAATAATGTCTGATAAAATCATTAGACTCCTGGTTTCAGGCAAAAGATTTTTAAAAGGTTAATGTCTCATTTACTGCAAACATATTGCCCCAGGGGAGAAAATATTGAATTTTTTAGGTCCACTGTTCATAAATTAACTATCTAGGGATAAAAGCTACAAACTAGATCATTCAAAGAAATTGGTAATTTTCTTAACTGCCCTTTAACAATGAAAGATGGATCTGCACACTGGTTTAGAATGAAGTAAGTTAATTCCTTTGTTTATCCACAGGCTATCACCCATCCCCTGAAAAAGTCCTACTGTTAATGATTATATATGAAGACATTTTTATCAGCTGTCTCCCCGTAATGTTAGGAACGAAAGCAATTCATCAACAGGCCACTTGTTCTCTTTTTCAAATTAAACAATCTGTTAGATACTCTTTTCCATCAGGGAAGAAATATGATGGATTTTATTTCACAGACTGTAAATGATTTTTTGACTTTCCATGTCTGAAACGTTTCTGCTTAAACTCTACAAGGAAAAAATAATTCATATGGCCAAGCCATCCTTAAGGTGAAAGTAAGATGTTCTGGGAGCACCAGCCCAATTTTACAGTTGCAGAGATGGAATAGAAGAGAACTGAGAGGTGGTTAATATATGCTCATTTTAGAAGTCATGGGTTTCAAACATTAACAGATTAGACTTTATTAGATTAAAAAAAGTTACTTTATGGTGACTCGCAGGTCTGGATATTGTCATTAACTCAATTCCATAAAGCTTCAGCTACTTTGGCTGAGAGGTAACTGTGTGACCCTCGGCACTGTTCTACCTTAGAATGTGCTTAGTAGACAGAAATTCTCACAGATACCCCTCTTTTACCGGGCACTGAACGGTATGTCATTTCTTAACTTCAACTCCCTGGCACTGTCTGTTTATACCATAAATAATTTGTCTACATATATTCCTACAGTAACCAGCTATCTTGCTAGGCTCTTCACAAAAATCACTTTTTGTGCCTTTTCAACATTTTCATCAGTGAAACTCCAACATGCAGCCTAGATTTGGCCAGAAGGAGAATTTTGAGAAAATGATGAGAGCTCCAGGTAACCTCTAGAAAGGGCAGCTGGCTATGCTCTAATAGGTATAAAATGTTACACTATTATAAAAAGCCTAGTTACTTAAAAATGAACATGTTTTTGGAAACTATACATATGCATAGAATTATACTACATAGGCAGTAGACAGTAAAGCATTTATATAGCAAATTTAATATAAAAATTAAGCAGATAATTGGGGTCTCAATAGTAGGCTTTTCTTTTTTGTCCAAATCAAACAGGAAGAGAATTTCCTGAATTATTAGGCAAGCAGCTTTTGCCCTAAGGTAGCCTAAGTTGATTCTATGATGCATGATACTCAATAGTTTGCTCGGCTGGTGACAGATTTTGGTCACTAGATCCTGTGTGATTTATTCTTTGGTCCCATCACTAGACACAGATACTTGTTCCAAACACAGATATCTATCTGTTCCTTATTCTAGATTTTGAGGTTGGGTGGGTCTAGGATTAAACTTGTTAAAGAGGCAGACATTTTGGAATGATTCCCACCACCAGGCATGGTTCTTATTTTCTGCTTCAAATGCCATTAAAATATATCTTATAGTTACAGATACTTAATTATGGCCTGCTTTAGTCACAGTTCCTCTTTTGAGCAAGGAAATTTCTCAGTCTCCTAGGATTCCATATTGACATGTTTGGATAGCAATAATGTACATTCTGAAATTGGTAACTGGACACAATTTTGATTATGAAATGGTCAATTTCTCCCTAGAAACAGAAATCCAGAAAGGGATATGAAGATAGGTTTTCAAAAAAGAACTTGTTTTTACAATGTGAACAAGAGAAGGTTCATTACCACTTATTTTAGAAAGATGAATTCATTGACTTCCAGTACAGTTGAATTTCTTATTATCTGCACTCTGCCTGCCTGCAATAAACTACCCAATATGTCAACACTTACGAGATTAAATCTTTCTGTAGAAATACACACAGAACAGGAGCAATAGCCTAATGTCTGATCCTTATCCCAAATCATGAGTTAACATTAAGTAAAATCACGAGTTAACATTAACTGGCAGAAAAGAAAGATAAGAGCTCTGTCTTCCCATTTTTCTCTTTTCCACTCTCATCATCTTTCTCACAGAAAGGTAAAATATTTCTATTAATATACAACTTTTCCATAAGTTTAACCTTTTACTCTTTCCTAATGAAATAGTTCTTATCTGTCTTTGATTTGTCATTAGCCTTTTTCTTTTGATTTGGCTTGTTTTCTCAGTTTGTATTTTTTCCTCTTTCTCTCTGGCAAAAGGGTGGGCCTGATAGCACTACCAATGCCTCCAGTCCATGTTTATTTCTCTACTCTTCCTGCTCAGTTTCCTTGCACTTACTCCATTGCTGTGAACACTGTGGTTGGTAAAGCAACATCTATTCCAATTCCTTCCCCTAGAGAAGCAAAAATTCAGGTAGGGAAATGAACTATGTTGCAATTGGCCTTTGGGTATGCCAGTGCTGAGTTCAAGAACAGTATACTCTACATGACGCAAAAATGGACAATAAGATACAGAAGATGTTCACTGGTGACCTCTAAAAAAGTTCCATCTCTTAGAACAGCTGAAGCTTGATTTGAGCAAGGGAGTACGTAGCAGCCACCAGAAGTAGTTCTAAGTCACAGGGAAGCCTCAGGATGATGGCAACACTCTGGACGGGAGAGCAGAAAGAGAGAGAGAAAAACTAGAAACTTGAAGACATCTCGAGCCACTAGATGCTCTGGACCTCTCTTGTGTTTCTGCTTAAATCACCTTGAGTTGGCTTTCTTATCATTTGTAGATCAAAGGGCCCAAGCTGACACAATTTCCTCTGCGTATTACAGGGTGGAACAGTAAATGTGGTGACATGGGCCAAGACTGTCCCTCATAGCAGCTAGGGTGTCACTTCATTATGGTTACTCTTTAAATGTAAGGGATGAAAACTCACAATAAAATAGATTATTACTGGTCTCTGTGTATCAACAGTTTACATATCCAAACATATTTATATGATTGTGACAATTGGTGTGCCTCTGGCTACACCAATGATAACAAACCAGATAGCAGCCATTAAGTTATAAAGATAAGTAAGTCACTGGCCTAGTTCTTTAGAAGCGTGGGAATGAATGAGCAACAGATGTATCAATAAGACTAATATTTGTTTCTCTAATGATAAAAACCTCTAGGACTCTCAGAAGCCAGCCCCAGCACTGAGTCACTGAGGTACTTTTACCTTCCCGATGATATCAAGTCAGTCTATAGGTCTCAGTATTATAACACTAGCTTCTCAGCTTACCAAAAATATGGCTTTTGGTTAGAAATCTAGCAATTTCTCTTGAACACTTTATGTTTCTATACTTAAAACCAAAAAACAACTGGGAAATTTATTTACATAAATAAAAATTCCTCTTGGCAATTTGAGATTTAATGTAGCCCTCTGAAAGTATGATTTGTTGTTGGTTTTCTGTCATGTTTGATGTTTTTCCTACCATGTCATCGGTGTACAAATCAGAAATAAAAGCAAATATGTCCCTTAGCCAATATTTCTTCAGCACCTCCTATGTTTTCCTTTTATTTATTGCTTAATGCAAAACAACTGTAAAATCCTAGTAAATTCAGAGTCAGTATTAGACATAACAACTCTTTGGAAGGGAATGTTATACAACCACTGGCAGATTAAGTACAAACATACGTACATACAAATGTACACAGGAAGTTTAGTGCATTTAAGATATCAAAACACTTTAGTATAAGGCATTTTCAGTACCCTGATGTTATACTGAGCTAATTAAAGGTTAATTATGTCTGATGGATATACATTATGACAAAAGCTTTAAATGCCTTTCATGAAAAAAAGATAGCTTCCTGTTTTCTTATTTACTAAGCGACTCTCTATCTTCTTACTTATCCATTTACGTTTGTTTAAATTTGTAATGGATTAAAAGCTGGGGTTGTTAATTCCGCTTTCTTTTGTCTCAGGGACCAGGTAATCATAATATTAACAATTTATATATTTTGCTACACCTTATTTAATTTACATGGGCAGTTAGACATATCAGCATGCTGGAATGCCTTCCTTTCACAATGTTGTCTATGGGAACAGTGTTGCATAAATCGTCTGCACTCGAGGTAGCCATGGGTGAAATGGTCTTTCTTATTAAATGTCACAAGATTTAATGTCACAGTATAATTGGGATGGAAAGATAATTGCACTAAGCTCAACATGTCTTTTTCTGCTAACACATTATTAATCCACAGGAGTGTTAAAATATGTTTAATAAAGGCCCCATTCACATGGAAATTGTTGGCACTTGCTAAAAATTACACTCTTTCATTGCTCAGCCCTAAGAATTTCTAGTGGAATTCGCAGCAAGCTTGATTTTCAAGTGAAATTGTAGCAGAAGGAGTTTGCACTAAAAAAATTCAACATTTGCTCTCAAAATATATTTTTAAAGGATTAATAAGATTCTTGTGCTTGAAGCACTAATGCATTCTAGTGTTACCTTGATAATGCCACAGCTCATGCTTAACGAGTGCTTCGAAAGAAAGTCTATTTGAATGTTCTCACTTTTGTTACTGTCTCCCCAGCCTGCACGCGAGCACACACATGGTATTTCTGGGCACATAGTTAAGTTATGTGTACTATCGGTAGGGTAGTAAGCAAGCATGGTAGGGTCATATGGCTGAGCTCTGAGTGAAGGAAGGTGGGCAGAAGTTATGACCCAGGGAAACCTGTCTCGCAAGTCTACATGTTCTCTTTTATCCTTTCTGCATAAAAGAGAAGGCCCAGGAGAGAACTCCAAAACCCGATGCTTGCTGAATATCCATGCTGAACTAAAAGTAACAAAAAAGAAGAGTTGAATTTCTGAGAAGGTAGGACTCCCTGTAATATAGTCAGATCATCTTGAATTTATTTCATTATTTCTTCTTTCCCTTCCTCTTCCTTCTAGCTTTTCAGATAAAATTTACCTGCTGAAGAAGGAAGGCAAAAAATCATCATCTACTCTTTCATTACCATTCTCTGTCAATTATTTTGATTAAGCTAATTAACTTAGTTGGGCTTCATATGCCAATCATTAACCCAAGGATATATACCCAATCATTTCATAAAGTTGAAACCACAGAACTTTTTTTTTTTTTTTTGAGACAGAGTCTCATTATGTCACCCTCATTAGAGTGCTGTAACATCACAGCTCACAGCAAACTCAAACTCTTGGGCTTAAGTGATTCTCTTGCCTCAGCCCCCCAAGTAGCTGGGACTACAGGCATCTGCCACAACGCCCATCTATTTTTGTTGTTATTGTCATTGTTGTCGTTGTTGTTTAGCAGGGGCTGGGTTGGAACCCACCAGCCCTGGTGTATGTGGCCAGTGCCCTAACCAATGAGCTGCGGAAGCTGAGTCAACACAACATTTTATAGGTCAATGTTTCTATTGCCAGGCCTTTATGCAGATCATGTCCTTCTAAAGGCTATAAACTATATGAGAATCTTCATTGTTTTAAAGGAGCTTATGGTGCAACATTTTACACCCTTATTTCAAAGTCTAATCCAGCATTTACCATATAATTCTTGGTAAAATTTATCTTTAAAGAAGTCTACCTACCCCATAACTGTAACTATTAGATCAATACATTCTCTCTTATCTTACTTTTAAAAGAGCACAGAAGTTCTTCCTAGCAGTGAGAACACTTTAAGTTTTCCCCAATTTTTTCTTTTCTGGTCTAAACTAAGTCACACCAGTCTTTTAATCTTTCCTTACAAATGAGTTTCAAAACTTCAAACAACTCCAACTTTATACATCTCTCTTTCATAAGTCATGGTCACATAAATGGTAGAAGCAGCAGAAAAGAAACCCATTCAACCTGCTGTTTACATAGACAAAAGTAGTTTTGAATGAATGCTCCTTTTTTCCGTACATAGTTTTTATAGCCTTAAAGAACAGAATCTGGAGCAGAGCATCAAGGAAAATTGTAATGAATAAGTTTAAGGGTATAATTTTTTAATGGACTTAGATGTTAAATGTCTATGCATATTTTACAGTAAAATTCATTTGGATTAAATTTAGTTGTAATAAGAGTTACTTCCAGTTCAGCTAGAGACATTCCCCATAGGTTTCTTCAAATTAAATATGTATGATTGGGCCAGAACTGAATACAATTTATACTAATCTCTCTTCGTAATTCTGTGAGTGTTGAGAACTCAACATACCTATTTATTTGGAAAAACTACAAGGAGCAAAGCAAGCTTGTATGGGAAATTGTACTGTTGAAAGTTTTAGACAATTTAATCAACTTAGCCTTATAGGCTCTAAACAATACCTTCATGATCTTCAGGTGACAGGAATGTGAGAGGGGACCCAAATAACAGTTGGTGCTTTGCCAGAAAGGCAGGAAAATCTGACTTGAACACAACACCGCTAGATGAGCTGGCGCTGACTTCCCATTATAGTCTTCACTGCAGTGAGCTTCCTTTCACGAGATCTCACTATAAACAGCAGGACAGAGAACAAGTTTGCCCTCAGAGCAGATATTGCAACCTGTCTACAGGGCGGGGCTCTCTCCAAGGCTCATTCTCCCTTGCCTGTGACCTTCCCAGGTTTGTATTCTGTTTGCTTCCCTGTTCCTTTTCCTTGGTGGACATCATGGGCCTAAAACCAGACACTCTTATCTGTCCTCATTTTCTTGTGTAGAATTTCCTGTATCCGCTTTGGAAAGACGTTTGGAGAATACTCAGAGATCTAAAAATAGAATTGCCATTTGACCCTATAATTCCTTTACTTGGTATATACCCAGATGACCAAAAATCACATTACAACAAAGATATCTGCACCAGATTGTTTACTGCAGCCCAATTAATAATTGCTAAGTCATGGAAGAAGCCCAAGAGCCCAATGATACACGAATGGATTAATAAACTTTGGTACATGTATACCATGGAATATTATTCAGTCTTAAAGAAAGATGGTGACTTTTCCTCTTTCATATTTACATGGATGGAGCTGGAACATGTTCTCCTTAGCAAAGTATCTCTAGAATGGAAGAAAAAGTATCCAATGTATA
>CAUYRH010096707.1:0-10426 GCA_963574655.1 Perodicticus potto
GACAGAGCCTCAAGCTGTCACCCTGGATAGAGTGCTGTGGCATCACAGCTCACAGCAACCTCCAATTCCTGGGCTCAAGCGAGTCTCCTGCCTCCGCCTCCCAAGTAGCTGGGACTACAGACGCCCGCCACAACACCCGGCATTTTTTGGTTGTAGCCGTCATTGTTGTTTGGCGGGCCTGGGCTGGATTCGAACCCACCAGCTCAGGTGTACGTGGCTGGCGCCTTAGCCTGTTGAGCCACAGGTGCCGAGCCCGTGAGACTCATTCTTGGCATCTAAGAATATCATTTAAGTCTTCTTCCAAAAATTATGGAAAAGTTTGTTTCTTTCTTATATTTTAAAAACATATTTTACATCTTTCATTCTACCTTCCATCTTGTCTTGAACCTATTCCCAAATGCGTCTCAGTCCCCGTATTATAGGCGGACATCACAGAAACCAGGATTCTCGGGCTCTTCCCTTACAAATGCATCTGCAGTGCACCAGGGCCACACGCGCTACTGGGTCAGTCAAGTCAGGACGCCACACACTGGGAGTGGTTTCCACAAACGTTCCCTCTGTGCTTCCTGAGAGTGCTTTGGACACTGCTCGACTGATGAATTCCTGTTTGGCAGTACCGTGTGGGGGATTTTCCACGGTTATAAGGAACACTGGCCCACAATCTCTTCTTGTAGTCTCTCTTGGTGTCAGGGAATAATCTCCTCTTAGAAAAAGCTAGCAGCACTCCATCTTCTCCTGTTGTCTGGGACAGTTTCTGGTGAAACAGCCCAGTAAAGGTCAGTCCATGTGGACATACATTGTGACTCTGAGGCCACTTACTAAGTAGCTATGGGCCTACCTGTTCACGTTCCCCATCTCTTCTAGGTTCAACAAAAAATTGTCCATTTCATCTAACATTTCAAACGTATACTACATATAAGTATCCTCAGTACTTTCCTTATTTTAGTAGCTACTAAATCTGTATTTATATCCTCTTAGTCTCTACATTATTTTTGTCTTTTCCTGATCTTTCCAGAAGATAATCTACTTTATTAATCCTTTACTAAAAGTGGTTTTTAATTATACATATTCTCTACAAGTTTTTCCATTTATTTATTTATTTTTTGAGACAGAGTCTTACTTTGTCACCCTCAGTAGAGTGCTGTGGCGTCTTAGCTCACAGCAACCTCAAACTCTTAGGCTCAAGTGATCCTCTTGCCTCAGCCTCCCTAGTAGCTGGGACTACAGGCTCCTGCCACAAAACCCAGCTATTTTTAGAGACAGGGTCTTGCTCTTTTGCTCAGGCTGGTCTTGAAGTCCTGAGCTCAAGTGATCCACCTGCCTTGGCCTTCCAGAGTGCTGGGATTACAGAAATGAGCCACCGTGCCCAGCCTATATTTTTATTTTATTAATTTTTTATATTGAATTTATAAAAAGCTTTTTATTTTTTATTTTAATACGGTACATAGTCTTTTAAAAAGCCAAACAATGTTTTTGAAAATAGTTTTCTGCTCGTTCCACACCACTATCTTCCAGCTTGTGGTCTGACACTCACCTTGGTAAGAGGACACCGTACCCCATCCCAGCCTGTCGGAGGGCAGGCTATGTGGAGGACTGCTGCCCAGGTGCACCAGTCATTCCCTGCAGTCCACACAGCAGGACATGTGCAAGTTCAGGGTCAGTGTCTGCATCTGTCCCTGCGCTGGGCCCTGCAGCATCTCAGTCTCTGTCCACACGGCTCTGTTCCTCCAAGATTCAGTGCTTGCCACAGTTTCCATAAACTTTGTTGCTTCCTAGCTTAGGTGGGTGGCCCACCTGCCCCTTCCTGGCTTTTGTCCACACGTGCTCCTGGGATCGCCCCCAGAAAAGCCGGTACATGAGCTTCCCACCACCTCCCTGTGATGGTCACCCGCCCTGGATGCAGTCGCTCTCCCCAGCCTGTCCAGCTCTCCTGCTTCCTGGACTGCTGCCTGCTATCATCGGGCCCTGTCCTGGTGACCTACTTGGTCCCTCACAGTAAACCACGCAGCATGCTCTGCTGGGGCCCTTCTTCAGCAGTCCTACTACCCAGTGGGTCCTTATTACCCTGCCATGAGTCTCCTTGGGCACATTTTGTACTTCCTCTTGGCTACATTCTTCTCTCCTGTTTTTTTCTGTTCTCGTTCTTCCTAGGCTGATCCTCTGATTTTTCTACTGCTCTTCCTTATTTCCCATCGCTGCTTTTCTGTTCCCCTTTATGAGAGATTTCTTCAACTCCGCCATGTAGCACATTAGTGCCTTAGCACATTTCAGCAACCATCTATCTCCTCCCAGAGGTCCTCTGAGTTTAAGTACAATCACTCTAGGCATGGTTCAGAGGCTCTTCCCAGGGCCTGCTCCAGCTCCAGGCCCAGTGCCTGTCTCTGATGCCCTCTCCTGCCCACCTGTACCATCTGCCTCTCCTCGGTTCTCATTCAAGTCAGTGGCTTTCCTCAAATATCAGGGGCTCTCTGGCTGCCATTTGCCGTCAAGAGGAAGCAGCGGGGCATGGGCTTTGCCCAGGTCATCAAGTGCCTGCTGAGGAGCCTGCTCTGTGTGTGGAGCACATCAGCACCGCGGAGCCAAGCAGGGGACAGAGGCTTCCTAGGGAGGGTGAACCAGGAGGGCCATTCTCACCTTCCAGTATGAAGAACTTTACATGACAGCCCTGATTTCTTTAAGTCACCTCATCCCAGCCTGCCCTTCAGCCTGGGGTCTGCCTCAGGTACCCTGGGAAGCATCTCCCATCTCCCGAGGGTGTGCAGGGAGCAGAAATGTACAGCTGGGCTCTTACTGCTCGTGAGGAAACCCACCCCCCGCTCTCAGCATCCACCTAGCTTAGCTGCGGTGACCCACCTGCCCCTGGTGCTGCCCTGGGCCCCACTGGGTGGCCCTACTGCCCGGCTTGGCTTCCTTGCACTTGATTCACCCCTTCTCCACCAGGAGACTTGTTGCTCCAGTCCTGATAGATCCGGCTTTCGTCCAAACTGGAATTTATAATTTAGTTCCTTCTTCTTATTCTCGGGTGACTTTTGACTACAGAAATAGTCAAGAAAATCATTTTTCCTTCTGCAACTTTTTTGTTCTTTTTCTAATGCCTAGTCCATTAATTTCAAACTTCTTTATTTCCTGCCCTGCACACTGAGGTGGCACGCCTCCCTTTACATAGCACTGTGAGTTACATCCTGGAACGTTCTCAAGCCTGCCGTTCATTTATTCAATATCTACTCAACACCAATTTATGCCAGACCCTATTTCAAATGGTTGGGATAGACCAGTGAGTAACACAGATAAAATCCCAGCCCCAGTCAAGCCCACGTCAGCAAATCCCACCATAACTACCTCTACAGTTCATGGAACAAAGTACCTCCTTTGGTTTCTAGGCATTAGAGATTATAGAGGGGAAGTGTTAGTTAGGATTCTCCAGAGAGACAGAACCAGGGGGATATAGCTCAGCGCCTGTGGCTCAACGGGCTAAGGTGCCAGCCACGTACACTTGAGCTGGCGGGTTTGAATCCAGCCCGGGCCCGCCAAACAACAATGACGGCTGCAACCAAAAAAAAAAAAAAAAAAAAAAAAGGCCGGGCGTTGTGGCAGGCGCCTGTAGTCCCAGCTACTTGGGAGGCAGAGGCAGGAGACTCGCTTGAGCCCAGGAATTTGGAGGTTTCTGTGAGCTGTGATGTCACAGCACTCTATCCAGGGTAACAGCTTGAGGCTCTATCTCAAAAAAAAAAAAAAAAAAAGAACCAGGGGGATATTTGAGAGGAAGTAAGCACATCGTCACACAGGTAGGTAAGTCCCCTGATTTGCCATCTGCAAATCAAGCAACTGGCCCGGTCCAAATCTGAAGCCTCACAACCAGAAGAGGTGCTGGCCCAGCTCAATCCATCCAATACCCAAGTCTGGCACAAACGTTCCCCCATGGGGTGTTAGCCTGGGGGCCTCTCTTGGCCCCGTATCCACCTACTTCCAAAAGTGCTTGGCAAAACCTAAATTCGAACTCAGGTTCCCACCACCCTCGCCCAGACACCAACTGTCACACTGTTGACACTCTCGTTCACATCTCTCTCCTGACCATTAGGTTTGAGCACCCAAAAGAGACATGTTGTCATCAGAATGTCCCCAAATAACAAGTATGTGGTAGCTGTATAAATTGTTGGTAAACAGACTGAATTTTGCATTAATTTTCCCATCCCCAAACTAAGTTCTAGGTGTTTTTAATCAATTGAGGAAGGATTTAAAAAATTCCTACCCATTCTGAAACAGAAGTCAAGCATCAATACTTTAACAACCCACTACCCAAGTACTCTGGAAATAGATTCCTTCACAGATAACCCCCTGACAGTGAGGCCCAGGGCTGCTCTCTGTTCTGACGCTAATGTCTCAGGGTACACTGGTTTGCTGCTAGGCCATCAGGACTGGGGGGGCTCTGCACTCACCATCCAGCTTCATCTGCTCGGGGCAGTAATAGTGGATCACAGCTAAGAGAGCGGCACCGTCACTGCCGTCCCTCATCAGGTCCTCCAGCAGCGGGAAGTGGGGTGACTGCCTGGCAGACAGGTGCTCTCGGCGGTAGCGGACCTGTAGTTGATGAAAGGGACACGGCTCTGTGTGGTGCCTCTTCAGGACCGTGTATGTCAGAGGCATCTGGCTGGGTCGAGAGCTGACATTAACATGACTGGACACATGGAGAACAAGTGCAATCGCCCGTGAGTTCCCAAAGTCTGGGTTATGGACTTTGCCTGGAACATGTATGTGAAGAACCAGGGAACTAGGCTTCACGGCTACACTGGGTGACAGCAATTAGCTGCCAGACACACCCAAGGCCAGTTGACTCTAAACTGACGCTGGAAGTGGAGGCTGCCACATTTGCAGGCACATGGGAACAGACACAGCACGCACATCTACACTACCAAAAGCCGACACTCCAGAAATAGTGAGAAACAAGTTAAATGGTGAGTATCCTCATGCTTGGAAAACCCAAGTTACTGTGACTTTTCTAAGTACCATCATTAGCCTCGGCCATTAAAAAAAAAAAAAAAACACACAAACAGCATTAATATATACTTTGAGAAATTTCAGAAACCAAGGTAGACAAAATTTCTCATCACACAACAACCACACACTCTAATAAATGAAACAAAGAATCAGGAAACTAAACTCAGCGTGGTGCGCTGTAAAACAGGTAATTTTCCACAGGCTTCCAGCTTCGGCATTTATTCTTTGTTTTGGGGTATAGGGGGAGACAGCGCCTCACTTTGTTGCCCTCAGTAGAGTGCCGTAGCGTTACAGCTCACAGCAACCTCAAACTCCTGGCCTCAAGCGATTCTCTTGCCTCAGCCTCCCAAGTAGCTGGGACTATAAGCACCCGCCATAATGCCCGGCTATTTTTAGAGACGGGGTCTCGCTCTGGCTTAGGTTGGTCTAGAACCTCTTAGCGCAGGCCATCCACCCGCCTCAGCCTCCTACAGTGCTGGGATTACAGGCGTGAGCCACCGTGCCCGGCCTCCAGCCTTGGCATTTAAAGGGGCTGCATTTGTGCTCTAAGCCCCACCACACTTGGACATGCTCCCATGGGCAAGTGTCCATTTACCAGAGCATGACACGCACAGCTGCCTGGGAAGGACACTGGCCCAGGCACTCCTCCCAAACAGCCTGCCAGTCCCGCACGTGTTCTGTGTTAACATCCATGATACAGACTGAAAAGTGGCTTTCCCACAGGCACATTTCTCCACAGTACGGAGATAGACCCTGTGAGCTGGAGGAGACAACCAGCAGTTGCAGCAGAAATGTCGGGTTCCTGAGAGTTACTCAGGTGAGTACAACTCGAAGGAAAACTGTTCCCAGAATAAGGATTTCAAGTTGCTACATCAGTAGGTACACAGTGCAGATCATCAATATTGATGCTTCACATGAAACATTTCCAACACATTCTTTTGAATTTAGCCATAAGGCCTACTTCATGTCAGAAAAATCTGTCTCAACACACTTTAACTTGTTTCTCGGAGCCCACAGCGCACTCTACAACACACAACCCGCCTCATACTGTACCACACGTGCAAAGTCCACAGGTTCCAGCATGCAGTGCACCACGGCATGCGCCAGGCCAGGCTTCCAGAGACAGCAGGCACACGGTGATTGGCCACAGCCATGCAGTGAAGCAAATGGTTTCTTGATTAAAGATGGATGGTGTGGGTTTAAAATCAGGAAAAACATTCCCTGAACCACAAGGGTCCGGGTGGCTTATACACTGCCTTGCAAATCAGTGCCTGACAATCTTCATCAGACCTTCCTAAACTTATCCTCTTGGCCTATTTACTGAACACTGTAGTAGGACAGTTATAAACTATCTAATAAAAGGAATTGTAAGGGTCACTGTTCTTGGTCACATTTTTCTGTTTTTATAAAACTCTCATCTGAAACTTTACTTCCCACAGGACAGCTGCATTCTGTGAACCCTTAAACCACGTCACTGTTTTAATATTTAGTTCTTCACCCTTCAGGATTCAAGAAGTTAAAAGATCTATCAACGTTCATTAAAAACTTTCCCCTTCTTTCTTACTGATATATATCAAAGAGAAGCACAACAGTCTGCCCTGAGGAAGCAGAATATGTCGCTACTCAAATGGTCAGCCACCAGCTCATCTCCACTGTATCTCATTTATGACAGAAGTCAAAGAAAAATCTGGCCCAAATAATGAAAATAAAAGACACAGGCAATTAATGGAGTACGTACAAAACCGTCTGCAAAAAGATCTGTGTTGCAAAAGTCCACATGAAAAGGCCCCAGGGAGACCAAGCATTTTCCACAGGGACAGGCCACCAGGCGGTGCCTAGCCAGAACTGTAAAATCAAATCACTGTTTCTCAACTTTCTTTTTATTTTTATGTGAAAACCCACCTTGAACTCCAGAAATCCTGTGGTGACCTAGCTCAGACCCTCCCTGCTCCATGCCACACCCGAGACAAACATGGGACTCCCAATACCATGAGGGCCCTGCTCTGCAGCCTGCAGGCTGCTCTTGGCAGGCACCACCTCCCTGAGTGGACAATCTGGTTGACAGCAACTAACAGATGTTAAACCCCACGGTTAGGCAAGGTAACATCAGGAAGAACAAAACAATTAGAACACTTACATTCCCTCTGGTATCTACTAGAAAAGAGATGGTGCCCAGCCATTTATGTGTATGTTGGTCACTTAAAGAAGTTACTAAGAAATTGGGCAACGCGTAACTTAAAATTCCCAAGTGCTATATTACATAACCTATTCAGCTCAAAATCAGGCCAAAAGCTCCTAATACATGAAGTGTAATAACAATGCCAAGGTGGACATTTAAACAAATGAAAGGAGAAATAGTCTTAGGTGTGAGCAGTTTTTAATGGAAGCAAGTGATTGCGACAGGATGGCTCTGCAGACGGCAGCTGGTGGCTCAGGGTTCACTTACAGGCACTAACTTCCAATACCACTTGGAGGGAGACTGCGTGTGCAGGAGGCGAGAGAAGGAAGGCAGGAGAGGAGCATCAGCAGAGCAGGTCCACGTGTGCGCAGCCAGCACACACTTTCCACCGCATTTACGCAACAGAGGCAGAACAGCCTCTGATAAGCTAAGTCTTTCAAGTGCACACGCCCAAGGGCACGTCGTATTACCAGATAATTAAAGTGGAAGACTACAAGTCATCTCCACAACATTATCCTTCATAGTAGCAAAGAATACTTCAGAAACCTGGTTTGACTTGGCAGAAGTCTGCCCTGGCTCAGGAAGGAGACAAGTTTAAACATGTTCCTCTGAGAACGAGGAGGAAATGCAAAGCTTGAGATCTAGGGGGAGGGATGCACCACCCACCTGGCTAATAAAAGCATGGCCCCTGCCTAGTGCCCAAGGAAGGCAAGGCAAGGACAGGGGAGAAGGTACACTGCTCTCCCACAGTGGCCCTTACACTGGCCACATCATACGTGCACTTAACCAAGTGGGTCAGTGACACGTGCTTAGCAAAAGAGAAAATACTACCAGAGGAGACAGAAAACCAAGGACCGATGAGATGCGCAGCACTGACCCACCTGTGTCACAGCATGGGGGCTCACAGGTGCACCACCAGCACACAGCACCTCATGGCAACTTCAAAAGTTTTTAAGGGTACCTTTAAGTGATGGGCAACTTTCCAGGCTAACTCCCAGGCAAATCCTGAGGTCCCTTACTTTTGAGCTTCGGAATTCTTCCCAACATACTTTTTCCTCTGTGACAATTCAACAAAGAACACTCCTTTCCAGGGAGGGCTAAGGGACAGACTGCCTGTGACTGCTGCTCAGTGAGACAGAGAACCAGCCCACCAAGCAAATCCAAAAGGCTGCTTCTCTGGTGAGTGAGGATAAATATACAAGTAGTAGCAGTAACTAATGTAATTCTTTAAATCAGGATCAATGTAATTAACTTAGTGCAACATTAACTTAGTGCATTCCAGAAAAATTTGCTCTTTACCTTTTGATGAGCTGGACTTTCCAGTAACTGCTGTTTTAATTTAACTTCTTTTTCTGTTATCTCTCTCATTTTAAGATTCACCTAAAAATAGAAGAAAAACACATTAATAAGGCAACTGCTTCATAATACATAAAGGCGTTTCTGATAATATTAGTGGTGATATTAATGAATGTAATCAAAGATATTCCATCACAAAATGTGACGTTTGGAAGATCTACCTAACTCGGTGAAACAATTTTCCAAATAACCAATGCATGTTACAAAACTGTGGGTGAGGCCACGTGTAATGTCTCATGTGTATAATCCCAGTACTCTGGAGAAGCCGAGGCAGGTGGATTGCTTTGAGCTCAGGAGTTTGAGACCAGCTTAAACAAGAGCAAGACCCCATCTCTACTAAAAATAGAAAAATGACCCAGGCCTGGTGGTAGTCCCAGCTACTCAGGAGGCTAAGGCAGGAGGATCACTGCAGTCTACTACAAGTTTGAGGTTACTGTGAGCTGTGATGATGCCACTGCACTCCAGCCTGGGCAATAGAGCAAGGGTCTATAGCACCCCTCAAAAAGACTTCCTGAGACCAAAATGTTTTAAACTCTTGCTATGAGCAAAGGAATGGAAAACAAAAGTGGAAAATATGTGGGTGTATATATTAGTGATTTTGTTCTCAATTTTTAACTACTCTAAAAGATAAAAGCCATAGTAAAATGAGTAACAGTGACAGGAAAGTCAGCAAGGGGAAGACATGTCTTCTATTATTGGTGAAATAGCATCACTTCACTTGCAGGCAGCTTGCAATACCTAAAGATGCAGATTGTAATACTAAGGTAATCCCTAGAAATACTGGAGATAAACTGGAATAAGAAAAAATTATCTAAAATTAGCCAGAAAAGACAGAAACAGAGCAGGGCAAGTATTTAGTCTCAGCTCCCTGGGAGACGGGGTGGGAAGTCCTGCCTGAACCCAGGAGTTCCAGAGCAGTCTGGGGGTACAGTGAGATCCTCCTAAAGAAGGGCCCCTCTAGGGGGTAGGGAAGAAAAGAAAGGAAAGAGGAAAAGAAAAGAGATAAAAATCAAACAAGATGGTAAAACCCGGCCATAGGGATAATCATGTTAAATTTAATTGATCTAAACACTCCAACAATAAGGCAGAGACTGATATATGGAAATTCATTTCAAATACAAAAACACCAAGAGACTAACAGCAAAAGGAAAGTTGCACCAGGTAACCACTACTCTTAAAGTGCGAACAGCTATACTAATATTAAATGAAATAAAGTTTTGGGACAGGATTCATCACCAGCAATAAAGAGACATAAAAAATGACGAGAAAAGTTAATTCATCAAGAGATAATAAAAATCCTAAGTGTGTAAATAACAAGACTTTGAAAATACAAAAAGCAAACTAACAAAATTGAAAGGTGAAATAGACAAAATCACACCTAAAGATTTCCACTTTCCTCTCAGAGTGACTGAGACAAAAGACAGAACAAACATTCCAGTAACACTACAGAAGATGCCAACACCACCAGTGATCGGTTTGAAATGACACGTGAAACACTGTGCCCCTCCACCGCAGAATATATCCTTTCCAAGGGCACCTGAAACATCCTGCAAGACAGGACATGTGGTGGACCATAAGGCACATCTCAGTAAGTTTATGACTGAAATTGCACAGACTGTATATTCTCTGACAACAAAGTTAAGTCAGAAATCAAAACACACGGCTCGGCGCCTGTGGCTCAACGGGCTAAGGCGCCAGCCACTACACCTGAGCTGGCGGGTTTGAATCCAGCCCGGGCCCGCCAAACAAAGATGGCTGCAACCAAAAAACAGCCGGGCGTTGTGGTGGGTGCCTGTTGTCCCAGCTACTTGGGAGGCGGAGGCAGGAGACTCGCTTGAGCCCAGGAATTGGAGGTTGCTGTGAGCTGTGATGCCACTGCACTCTATCCAGGGTGAC